>SKCR01034432.1:0-57579 GCA_019454045.1 Zanthoxylum bungeanum
ACTCTTGCTTTTAAATTATCATTTTGTCTCCTTTCCAGCTAAAAGAACCAAAATCCTCTACAATGCCTTCAACCTCTTTACGTAGGTTCTTAAATCCCCTTTACAACCGACCCTGATGTCACCCTACATCACTTAGTCATCATTACCCCTTTATCCACTACATCCACTGCCCCTTCTGACAACACTCAAGCCAGCTGCTCTGCCACTGCACCAGCTTATGGCGGCCTATGGTGGCTGATAAGACTCATAACTTCATGTGAATCGTACTTTATTATTTCATTATTAGCCTTTTAGATGCACTTATTTTCAAGTAGACTAATATTTTAATTTACTAGTCTTAATAAACTTATGGCGACTAAAACATAACTATTATTTACACTAGTGCACTATTAGTAATCTTGCTAATTTTAACCCTTAAAATTTTGGAACACTAACAAGTTTAAAATTTAAAATTCTAAAGTGGATAAAATTTTAATTAAACTATTTAATTAATCTAATAGCGTTATAAATTCCAATGGTACGTGCAGCTGTTGATCGGTGCGTAATCACACGCGTATAACGCAAGCGCACGTATCGTTCAAGTAGTATAAAAAGTATCGATCCCACGAGGACTTAATACATAATCTATTAATTTTATGAGGTCAAATGATTGCTAGTATCTAACAGGTTGATTGATTGATTTGAAATGGTGATGATTTTGAATTTTAAAACAAATAAATAAAATTACGCGAAAGTAGGTTTAAGAAAATTCAATATTAGGAAACTATCTAGGGTTGTGAATCTTCCATATCATTTTAAAAATGAAGTGGTTATTTCATTTTTGTGTAATATATCGGTTTACTAACCTGAAATACTAAATTATGCGAAAGCCTCTGTCGATAGTCAGACACAAATACCCAGTATAACCCAATTGAATCATATATCTATGTCAACCAAATTACCTGGATTCATTAAGTTTAAGTTCCAATTATGGCTACCCCCGCCCGATAAGTATATGTCTATCCTGTAAGGAAATCTATTAAAGGGTTATCTATCATCAAGGAAGATCGTGGGCTATTAAGTCTAAGGCTGAACCTAAAATTCTTTTGTCAAGTTTATTTTAGATTTACCAGATCAATCTTATTAGTGGCCAATTAACAAGACGCATTAAGCTTAAGACTTAATAAGTAAACCTTTAAATTACCCAAACTATAAAATAACCCCTTATAAACCAGTGATATTAAAATTCATCACAACCCCAGATAACTAACTTAGTTACGACACATAACTAGGGCTAGTAAAAACTAAAATAAAAGACATAAAGTAAATGCTGAAAAGTAAATTGCTGAAAAGTAAATGACGAAAAGTAAATTCTGAAATTAAATACTGAAAATTAAATGCTGAAAAGTAAATGCTGAGAGTAAATTGCTGAAAAGTAAATGCTGAAAGTAAATTACTGAAAAGTAAATAAAGTAAAAGTACAATAAAAGAAAATACTGAGGTAAAAGGATTCATTTTTATTACTTCTATTTTAGATATCTCACTTAATATAATATATTAACTTTGCATGATAATTACCAACCAGTCATATAGGCGGTATCCAGATTAAGTCAAATTAATAATTAATTACCAACCGACCAATCAGGCGGTATCTAGTTTAGTCAGGTTAAAACCAATTTAAATAATTACCAACGGACCAATATGGCGGTATCCTCGTTAAGTCAGGTTTTAACTAGTTTATATATTATAATTAAGGGAGATTAATCTAAATATTAGTAATAAAAATTTTACCTTTTACCCCAGCAAATGGGAGTTACCTCGTCATTACTGAAAAGTAAAAACTGAAAATTAAAGAAGAAAAGTACTGTGAGAAAAAGTAAATTGCGGAAAGTAAAAACTGAAAAGTAAAGAAAAGAAAGTGCGAAAGCGGAAATTAATTACTGGAACCTTTAAATAAACAAACAAGATACAATCTTCTTAGTATTCGTAAGGAATTCCTTAGAAGAAAGTATGAATTTACAAATGAAATGACTTGGTATTTATAGGCAAAATTTTGCCTCCATCAAATCATCCACAAATCCATTATTAATTGCTCCACTAATTGCTCCACCAATCCATTATTAATTGCTCCACTAATTGCTTATCATGTTTGGTGGTGATTTGATAATTTTTATTATTTATTTATTAATTTATTTTTTGCTTTGAAAATGATTGAAAGTGACTTTAATAATTACACACAACACACTTCTGGATGGTTCATCAATTTCGGGCATGAAACCTTCAGAATTCGTAATTATTTTGTCTTTTAAAGTTGTAGATCTTTGAGTCTTCTTTAATCTGGAACTCGAATCAGCTCAATCCGATATCGGAGTACAACGTTATGCCCAAAATACGACAGATATGAAAAATTGGAATTTCCAAAACTGCACTTCGTTGAAACGCCCTTTCAAGTTTCCATCTCCAAAATTAATATGTCAAGTCCAATTTTTGCCCTTATTTGACCCACATTTCGTCCTAAATGATTTTATTATGTCCCAATATTATTTTATCTGCAAAATAAACTAAAACACATCAAAACGTTCATCAAACCCGAGAAACTAAACAAAATATTAAGTAAAATGGGCGGTAAATATTGATATATTTTCCGCTCATCACACCCCCAAACCTAACATTTTGCTAGTCCTCGAGCAAAACAACAAAATAAAATACAAGAAACAATTAAAATTAAACTAAGCCAATTTCTTAGGGATCACGGTTGCATTTAG
Organism: Zanthoxylum bungeanum; assembly: GCA_019454045.1. Classification (NCBI taxonomy): domain Eukaryota; kingdom Viridiplantae; phylum Streptophyta; class Magnoliopsida; order Sapindales; family Rutaceae; genus Zanthoxylum; species Zanthoxylum bungeanum. Next base: position 2,745 of record SKCR01034432.1, read on the forward strand.
CATATGCAACAAGCCTTTAAACCCCTAGGTGTCCAAGTGGACGAGTTATAGTCTCATGAGGGCTTACAGCAACGATAACCACAAACGTTTTACAAAAGTAAAAAGATAATAAAACTAATGCACACAAAAGCAAAAAGACATGAGAAAAGAGAATAAAGAAGTTAGTGACTAATCATGTGAAACTTCTACTCCAAGTTACTAGTTGTTTTCTTTCTTTCTAAATTACTGAATAAGTAAATTCTCCGATTATATTTACCATTCTCCATATGCACAGTCGACAAAATATTAATCAACTCATTTTTGCCCACAACAGTCACAAGTGCAGTTGATAAGAGATGAATATTTTTGTCCTAAAATTTTATAAGAAATCATACCTTTTTGCAGCAATGGAATAATTATTCTGATTTTTTTAATTTTGTTTCTTTGATTTTTGATTTTTTTTTATTTATATACAATATCTTCCATCTATATAGCGAGTGTTGGGTCGCAAACCAGATGGCTTTAGGGCACCAGGTGTTAAGACACCCCTACAGACTTAATTACTCAGACTTCAGATATATATTTTTGCAACATCCTTGATCCATGTAGCGAGCTTTGGGCCAGTGACTCCCAAACCAGTTGGTTTTAGGGCATTAAGTGTTAAAACACCCTTACGGACTTAATAACTAGGATCTCAAACGTTTTTTTTTTACTCCATCACTTTTTGAGATGCTTCCTCCAATTAAACTAGAGCACTGAATATTACAAACTTTTCAATTTTAGCTCATGTCCGTATGTTACCATGCATGTTGATAATACTTGACAACTGAGCATATGAAAATTCATTTTAGTCAGTATTATAGAGAATTCATAAATTAAATAATTCAAAAGGAAATAAAAAAAAATTAACTTGTTCCGAATTAGGTTTGAGATACGTCTCAGGAGTGAAAACTCCTTACTCAGCTATCTCTTACCAATTTCACCTTTTTAGTCAAAATAAAAACACAAAAACGCAAAATATTTTTGTAAATTTTGAAAAATTTTCAATTTTTCGAAAAATTTTGGACTAAAAATAAAAACAACACACAACTAAAAACAAGATAATGATCAACTAATTCCCTCCCCCAAATCTAAATGAGACATTGTCCCCAATGTCTTAAACAGTAGAAGAAGAGTTTGGAAGATAGTACCTGATTAACCGAAATTCTACACGAAAAGTTAAAGGTTAAGATCCAGATTAATCTGAAGCCTCTTACCACGATCGTCCTCAGACCAATTTATCTTTGAATGGATATGGTCAATTTGTGGTTCATAGGCTAAGATTTGGTCAATTAGATCCGAAGCAATTCTGGCAGTGAAGATGAGTTCTTTTAAAGGTTTTGACACGAACCCATTTCTCCGGGCATCATCAAGAAACACACAAAGAAAATCATAAAATCCTTCAACGTTGTACAGTCCAAGCGGTTTCTGGTGTATGTTCAAGTTTGCCCAAGATAACACTGTAAAAATTTCCTCCAATGTACCCAAGCCACATGGCAAAGCAATAAAAGCATCAGCACGGTTAATCATTTCTACCAGTCGTTCAGACATTCCTGGCACGATTAACTCTCCTCCGTTTGATGGTCCAATAAGATTTGCCTCTGCCAAGGGTTTTGGGATGATTCCCAAAACGTTACTGCCTCCCTCATGTACGGCCTTTGAAACGATCCCCATTAGTCCAAGATTGCCTCCGCCATATACTAAGTGCATATTCCTTACAGCTAAGACTCGACCCAATTCATGTGCTGCTTCTACGTATTGTGGCTTAACACCAACACTAGTACTGCAAAACACACAGATGTTTTCAACTAGTTTTCTTGAAGTGGCTTCCATGTTTTACTCTGGATGTCTTCAAAAGTGCAATGATGAGTTGACATTATAATACCTGAAAAGGGTGAGTAAAATAATAGCACTAGTACCTGCCAAATGACAATTATTAGTTAACAGTAAAATAAATCGTGATAGTCAAAAAGATCTGGATCCTGTCGAAGAAAGTAAAAGAAAACAACAAAACAAATCACAATTATTAGGAAAAGACAAAGAGATATATATAATATGTACAAGAAAAGTAGCGGCTTGATTGACGTCTATGCTTCAGGGACAAGCTTCCCATCCAATTTTCTTATAAATTGGCAAACAAGGTCTTTTTGAGTCAGATTCCCAAGACTTAACTGTTGTCTTTCTTTTTGGAATTGTGTATGCAATTTGCGAATGGCTATATGAATATATCCATTGGGATGCGTCTCAAGAGTCGAAGATATATTATCTACAGACTCCTTACTCAAGCCATCCTTAATGAATTTAATTTTGTCTTCGCGATTATCAGACACCATTCCTAAATAACGACAACGAGTATTGCTATTTCAGCGTGCTCATTTATAACAAACAGCCATTTGCTTAGCTCTACGTTTCTTTGCCAGGCAGATGTGAAATAAAAGAGTCAGAAGACTCACCTGCCAATCAGACATGTGCTTCAATTACCCAACGAATATCATTAGGAACACCATGGATCATTAGTAATCTCATCCGTTCCAAGCGAGCTTTATATATTTTCATCAGAGAGTTTTGATGGAGAGAAAGAAATTGCTTGTGAAGATTTGCGAGAACTTCTTCCATCCTGAAATGTCTTAATCTGCAAAAACTAAACACATAAAATTAAATCACACCAAATCACAATATATACACAAATTGTATGGGTTGCCTCTATGCGAGCGCTAAGTTTAACTTCGTCAGCTAGATGTGACTTCTCGAAAGTTAGACTGGATCTGAAAGTGTGACATTTTCTTTATTTCGCTCAAATGATTCTCCCTAGTAGTGCTTGACACGCTGACTGTTAACCTTGAAAGTTTTGTTGGAGTCAGGATCATGTATCTCAACGGCTATGTCTGGTAAAACCTTGGTGATCACAAATGGACCTGACCACCGTGATTTTGGCTTCCATGGGAAGAATTTCACCCTTGATTTGTTTAACAGTACCTTCTGCCCTGGTTCCAGTTGTATGCGCACTAACTTCTCATCCTGTCTCTTCTTGGCCTTTTCTTTGTACAATTTGGCATCCTCAAAAGGCTGATTGTGAAATTCCTCCAATTTGTTGAGCTGGTGGAACTTTTTCTCTTCTGTTGCTTATAGTGCAAGAATTGGCTTTTTCAGAACAAAAGACGTTTTATCTTCAGGCTCCACAGGGAATTGACATGTTTTAAGTTTGTTAGTATAATTTTGCATTGCATTGGAGTTATGAATGGTACTTTGTATCACATCAAGTCTGAAACATTCCTCATTCTTTTCATCATCTGGGAAATTCATGGCCTTGAAAATATTGAATGTTACTTCTTGGTCTTGTACCCTCATGGTTAGTTCTCATTTTTATACATCAATAATGATTCGACCTGTAGCCAAGAATGGTCTCCCAAGGATGATTGGCACGTCTGCGTCTTCCTCCATATCAAGGACAATAAAATCTACTGGGAAAATGAATTTGTCAACCTTGACCAGCACATCCTTAACTACGCCTCTTGGAAATACGAGCGTTCTATCAGCAAGTTGTAGAGAGACTGAAGTGGACATTGTTTCTCCAATATGCAGTTTCCTGAATATAGAAAAAGGCATCAAGTTAACACTTGCACCTAAATCACATAAAGCCTTACCAAAATTATGTTCTCCTATGATGCATGGAATGGTGAAACTACCAGGATCTTTCAATTTCGGGGGAAGTTTCCTCTGAATGATGGCACTACATTCTTCCGTCAATGCTACTATCTCGTAGTCTCCCACTCTTTGTTTTCGTGAAAGAATGTCTTTCATGAATTTGACATAGCTAGGCATTTTTTCCAAGGCTTCTGCAAATGGAATGTTGATGTGAAGCTTTTTGAACACCTCCAGGAATCGAGCAAACTGCTTGTCCAGTTTGTTTTTCTGAAGTCGCTGTGGAAAATGTGGAGGTGGAGTGATCTGATCTTTTCCCTTTTCCTTTACTTCTTTTTCTTCCATACGTGGAACTACATCTTTGAATCTTCCTCAATTGTTGCCTTGATTCCAACATCTTTGTTGATTTAAGTATCGCTTTTCAAGGTGATGGCTTGACATTGCTCATTCCCTCGGTTCATTGGATTTGGTTCTGTGTTGCTGGGAAGATTACCTGGCGGTCTGTAACTCTGAGCATTGGCCAGTTGTCCCATTTGATTTTCCAGTTCTTTGATAGAGGCTGCATGGCTTTGATTCAATGCTACTTGATTTTGAACCATAGCTGCTAAAACATCGTATTTTGCTTCTTGCTTCTTCAACTGGGCCAACACTTCTATTATTCATGGTTCTTTTTCATGCTCCTGGCTTTTATTTGGTTGTTGGAATCTAGGTGGTGGGTAGTTCTTTTGCCCTGAATTGTTGCTCCATGCGAAATTGGGGTGATTCCTCAACCTCGGGTTATAGGTGTTGGAATATGGGTTGTTCCCCTGTCTGTTGAAATTGTTGACATAGTTCACTGTCTCTTCTTGTTGGTTGTAAGATTCTGACTCAGGTACTCCTCCAAATGGTGAACTTGTGGATCCACCATTAACTTTCATGTTAAGATTTTCTAGATTTTTACAAATCACATCCAGCTTGGAATTCAGTGCTGTGTTGGCTCCAACTTCATAAATTCCTGCAATTCTTTGGATCATACTCCTTTCTGTTGGCCATAAAGAATTATTGTTGGCCATTTCTTCAATTAAGTCACATGCCTGATCTTCTCCTTTTGCCATCAAAGCTCCACCAGCATCAGCATCAATTGTGGTTCTTATTATTCCAGAAAGTATATTATAGAAGGTTTGGACTTATAGTCACTTTGCGATCTCATGATGAGGACATTTCTGGAGTAAATCTTTGAATCTTTCCCAAGCTTCGCAAAGGGATTCTAAATCTTGTTGCACGAAGGATGTGATGTCATTCCTCAACTTTACAGTTCTGGCTGGTGGAAAGTACTTTGTAAGGAATTTGGTGGCTAGAGTGTTCCGAGTTGTGATGGAACCTGCTGGTAGTGAATGTAGCCAAGCTTTAGCTCTGTCCTTCAAGGAGTATGGAAAAACACGCAGTCTCATTGCTTCTTTAGCTGCTCGATTGTAATTGAAAGTACCGTAAACTTCCAGGAAGTTGATGATGTGGATATTAGGATCTTCAGTTGCATTTCCCCCAAACTGTACTGACTGCTGAATCATCTGGATGCATTTTTTGATGTCACACGCATTTGCTGGTAAAAGAGGAAGTACAATACAGGAAATGAAGCCGTCAACCACCGGAATGGTACTGTCTCGAATGGGTATCGGTGGTGCAACTTCCAAAGGTTCAGGTTCCATGTTGGCTAAAGCTTCTAGGCCTTCTCGCCTTTACCTTCTCAACTGTCTGATGGTTCTTTCAATTTTCTGGGTCAAGCGGTCGGAGTTCAAAGCTTCTAGTTCGTCTCATGTAGTTTATGAGAACCTGAAACACAAAAAAAAAACAATAAGTAAAAATAAATTAGATATAAGTAACGTATCTAACCCCAAAACTAATAGTGAAAGATAAATAAGTCCCCGGCAACGGTGCCAAAAACTTGATCGGTGCGTAATCACACGTGTATAAAGCAAGCGCACGTATCGTTCAAGTAGTATAAAAAGTATCGATCCCACGAGGACTTAATACCTAATCTATTAATTTTATGAGGTCAAATGATTACTAGTATCTAACAGGTTGATTGATTGATTTGAAACAGTGATGATTTTGAATTTAAAAATAAGTAAATAAAGTTGCGCGAAAGTAGGTTTAAGAAAATTCAATATTAGGAAACTATCTAGGGTTGTGAATCTTCCAATATCATTTTAAAGATGAAGTGGTTATTTCATTTTTGTGTAATATATCGGTTTACTAACCTGGAACACTAAATTATGTGAAAGCCTCTGTCGATAGTCAGACACAAATACCCAGTATAACCCAATTGAACCATATGTCTATGTCAACAAAATTACCTGGATTCATTAAGTTTAAGTTCCAATTATGGCTACCCCCGCCCGACATGTATATGTCTATCCTGTAAGGAAATCTATTAAAGGGTTATCTATCCTCAAGGAATATCGTGGGCTATTAAGTCTAAGGCTGAAACCTAAAATTCATTGTCAAGTTTATTTTAGATTTACCAGATCAATCTTATTAGTGGCCAATTAACAAGACACATTAAGCTTAAGACTTAATAAGTAAACCTTTAAATTACCCAAACTATAAAATAACCCCTGATAAACCGGTGATATTAGAATTCATCACAACCCCAGATAACTAACTTAGTTACGACACATAACTATGGCTAGTAAAAACTTAAATAAAATAAAAGACATAAAGTAAATTGCTGAAAGTAAATTGCTGAAAAGTTAATGACGGAAGCTAAAATTAAATACTGAAAATTAAATGCTGAAAAGTAAATGCTGAAACTAAATTACTGAAAAGTAAATGCAGAAAGTAAATTGCTGAAAAGTAAATGCTGAAAGTAAATTGCTGAAAAGTAAATAAAGTAAAAGTACAATAAAAGAAAATACTGAGGTAAAAGGATCCACTTTTATTATTTCTATTTTAAATGCTAAAAAGTAAATGCTGAAACTAATTACTGAAAAGTAATGCGAAAGTAAATTGCTGAAAGTATTGCTGAAAAGTAAATGTTGAAAGTAAATTGCTGAAAGTAAATAAAGTAAAAGTACAATAAAAGAAAATACTGAGGTAAAAGGATCCACTTTTATTACTTCTATTTTAGATATCTCCCTTAATATAATATATTAACTTTGCATGATAATTACCAACCAGCCATATAGGCGGTATCCATATTAAGTCAAATTAATTTAATTACCAAACGACCAATCAGGCGGTATCTAGTTTAGTCAGGTTAAAACCATTTAAATAATTACCAACCGACCAATATGGCGGTATCCTCGTTAAGTCAGGTTCTAACTAGTTTATATATTATAATTAAGGGAGATTAATCTAAATATTAGTAATAAAAGTTTTACCTTTTACCCCAGCAAAGGGGAGTTACCTCCTCATTACTGAAAAGGAAAGAAAAGAAAGTGCGAAAGCGGAAATTAATTACTGAAAGCTGTAAATAAACAAAAAAAATACAATCTTCTTAGTATTCTTAAGGAATTCCTTAGAAGAAGTATGAATTTACAAATGAAATGGCTTGGTATTTATAGGCAAAATTTTGCCTCCATCAAATCATCCACCAAATCCATTATTAATTGCTCCACTAATTGCTCCACCAAATCTATTATTAATTGCTCCACTAATTGCTTATCATGTTTGGTGGTGATTTGATAATTGTTATTATTTTTTTATTAATTAAATTTTTTTTTTTTGAAAATGATTGAAAATGACTTTAATAATTACACACAACACACTTCTGGATGGTTCATCAATTTCAGGCATGAAACCTTCAGAATTCGTAATTATTTTGTCTTTTAAAATTGTAGATCTTTGAGTCTTCTGTAATCTGGAACTCGAATCAGCTCAATCCGATATCAGAGTAAAAAGTTATGCCCAAAATACGACAGAAATGCAAAATTGGAATTTCCAAAACTGCACTTCGTTGAAACGCTCTTTCAAGTTTCTAATCTCCAAAATTATTATGTAAGTCCAATTTTTGCCCTTATTTGATCCACATTTCGTCCTAAATGATTTCATTGTGTCCCAATATTATTTTATCTGCAAAATAAATTAAAACACATCAAAACTTTCATCAAACCCGAGAAACTAAACAAAATATTAAGTAAAAGGGGCGGTAAATATTGATATATTTTCCGCTCATCAGCTGTATCCAGAGTGTAGACCACATTATTGTCCATTCAGAATCGGCTATGGAATTTACGTCCGGGTTTCCATCCTATATACCAATGAAATTCATGATGCACTTATTAAGCCCAATATTTTAGAATTTTTAAGTTTAAATCATTAAACCAATTGATCTAATTAATCATTTTTCATGCATATCATATTCCAATTTAACCATTTGAAATCTCATAAAATCATATTTTATGTCTAGAATATTTATGCATCCAAAACATGTTATAATATGTGAAAATGCAAGAGTATGCTCCCTAAGCTATATGACATATTTCTCAAATATTTGGAATTAAACTTACATACAACATAAAAATATTTTTGCATTGACATGGCTCTTGTTTTGCCTATACTAATCTAATTAGTACATAAAATTCTTAAGGTATCCCTTGGTCTTCAAAACTTGCTCAATAGTGGTGTTGGCTCATTTTGTGACTTTGGTGCTCCAAATTATAAGAAAATGAAATTTTACATTGGAAAATAAAATTACAACATTTGTAAAAAATGGCCTTACATCCCAAAGCCAAAACCAACATAAAAATAATAGCCGGAAAAATTTACGATCAATGTAAAAAATAATAATCACATGAATCAATAATTAAACATTCATCTTATGAATATTAGTTTGTGCCTACTCATCTAAATATACAGATAATCATTTATATCACATATAAAAAATAAAAACAGTAACTTAAAATGAAAAAGAGAAGAGTTAAGAATAATTTTCAACCTCGCTCTCGATGCCAATTGTAGGAACCATTTTCATAGCGCAACAGAAACACATTAGACACCCGGGATCAGACTAGAAAATATTTTATGCCATTCTCTTCGTTTGACCGAATCTGACCAGCTCTCCCACTAAAATTTTTTTATTTTATTTTTGACAAAATTTTAGCCCCAAAATAACCCCCGAACAATAGTGTAAATCTGGACTGTTTTGGACCTAAAATGCGCCCAGCTCACTGCCCAAATCAGTCCCTATTTGTGTGAGCAGCAACTGAGTTTCAGTTCTGATTTTTCAATTAAAAATAGCCTCAGTATAGTCCTAAAACACCCCTATATGTTCCCAAAATATTCCAGATCAAAAGAAATTCAATCCGAGCCCCGTTACACAACATTTGGTGGCGACAGTGAGCAAAATCTACTCACTGCCGTGTGGTATGGAGAAAAGAATAAGATGATGAATTTGGTTCGTCACCAATTATCCTTTCATGCGATGTCTCGTCACCAACAAAAAATTGTTGGACAATTATGACCTATAGCGTCACTATTTGTACAGATCACGGTGTTGTTGTACAAATTAACTATGTGACAAAGGAGATTGCACTCTTATCATTTGTGATTAGATCACCAAGATGTATAAATGATAGGAGGTCCTTATGATTTGTTCCTGGATTGAGAATGAGATGAGACAGTATCAGTCCACGAAGGATAAATCATTAAATATCCCTAGTCAGAGTATTATCGAGATTGGACATCGATAAATGCGTAAAAGACTAGTATTACACGTGTGCGCGTTGTGAGGGCACAAACGGCATAGTTCTCATATATTTGGGTATAGGATACTCATGCGAGTGTAATAGGAGGTTGTGTTTACCGATGGTACGGGAAACAGCTTCGCTCTTGATAGACCCCATCGGAATTCCATTGGTAGTATGATTATGTGTCTATGGAAGTCCGAAATCAGGGTATGTGTATTTAGTCTTAACCTGAGACTTGCACCGCTAATACTTGCGACAATCAATATACTTTGGTTTTGGTCGTCCAGGGCTTTAACAGGTTCTGTGTACGCCTCTGCTAGGTATATTGAGAATCGTAGTGTGTTGGGTGTGATGTTAAAACGTAAGTATCACTCCAGTCATATGGAGATGATGATCGCGTAGGGATACAGAACTGGTTCTCTAAAGGGTTGCAGCCATCGGGATAATATGACTTGGTCATGATTATCCGATAATAAAGAGACTAGTTGCTCGTAATCCGATATATGCTTCGTACGGGGCAAACACTGAACCAGCCCCAGGCCTTGCATCTGATCATCCGATACTGGATCGAAATACGCAATACTACGTATATTACGCTTGATATAGATCCTTAGATTCTTGTAAGGATATTTCTGGAGAATTAGGTAGGCATGGCGCTTTGCTAGAAGCCAACCTTGTCTTGTAAATCGGTATAAACGTAGTACTAGGTACTTACGTGTTCGGTTAGTCCGACGACCGAATTTACTGCCAACATATCCGGGGATCTCATGGGTCGCTTCCCGAAGATTCACCGATGACTTATGACTCGCACTTTAATTAATCTGGGATTAATTAGATGAGAGAGAAAATTAATCTGGGATTAATTGCGGAGATATTTTATCTGGGATAAAATACCATTTAAAGAGAGAAAACGATTAATTTGGAATTAATTGATAAATTGATATATTCGATATATTAAACAAAATTGGATTTCGACGCGGAATTGAAATTAGATTTTAATTCGGGCGAACGAATTAATTTAGAATTAATTCGTTAGCGACGTGAATAGTAATTATGCTAGGCATGATTATTTAATTAAATTAGATTTAATTACGTCGCAACGAAAAATTCGTTAATTTGGAATTAGCGAACCAGAGCCCGGGATTATTTGCGAGCGCATTCGCGTTTCGAATTCGAGTGCGGCACGCAAGTCAAATCATGCGTCAAATCGCTAGTCGCATCTAGCGTTACATCATTCGTCAATCAAGTGATGGATGTCTTTCACTTTGAGTGATTGACACCAGTCACTATTCATTGATTGATGTGAGTTGATGGTGGTGGTTGAAAGCTTTAATTGGTTTGACTTTTTAAAGCCAAAATTTGGTATATGATTTTGGAAAATCAATTACCAAAATTTAACAACACATTTTATCTCTCTCTCCTCTCTTTTCTCTTCATCTCTCTCGCCCAAGAAGGGATTTCTTCTTTTTGTTTTCTGGTCTGAAAAACCGAGAGCCAAGGAGGAAAAAGGAAGCAAAGTGTGGTGATTTTGTGGCAAAATCATCAAGAGCTAGCACTCCGAGAGACATGCGAAGGTGATAGGGAAGTCCACCCATGAGCTTGGAATCATCTCACAAAGCTTGGAGCTTTCATGGAGGAAGATGAAGGCCGAATTTGAGGACTGCCCAACAGCTCACTGCCGAGAGGTCCAGAGGGCAGAAAATATTTTTTTGTTCGTTGCCGCGTCGCTCAACCGATCGATGTGAGTATTCCGCAACTTCGTCGTTCGTATTCGCACTTATTTCTTGCTTGTTATTCGATCCTCGGGACTGTAGAACTCCAACAAAAATAGGGTGAGCTATCCTCATAAACAAATCTCTAAACTCTTTAGAGATTAAATGTCACACTAGTTTTTGTTTTTGGTTTTCTTTTGTTCTATCTTTTCTTTTCTCAACACTTGAGAGAATTCTAAGAACAAAAGATGTGGATATGGTTAGAATGAGACAAGAGTTAGGCAAAAAAAAATCATATTTTCTTTATATACCGAGGGTTATTTTTTACAAAATAAAACAAACCTTTCATTTTCCCCATGTGATGAAATTTAGCCACCCTAGGTTTATTGTCAAAATTTTATAACAATAAATTTTTAATTTCCATAAATAAAAAGATGTTACAAAAATAAAGAGTTATCACTTTTTAAAAGGTGTAACTTCCAAAACCAATCCAAGAGTTTCCAAAACCCATTTTTGGAATATCCAAAAAAAAAACTTTTTATTAAATTATATATATATAATTTAATAACATGTAATTAATAATTATCATATCATTATTAAAAACCATATATTAAACTTAACATATAGTTTCAAGTGTGATGAAATAATATTATTAATCATATTAATAATATATATTATACATATGTGAGTATATAATTGGACTATCCAATTATATTTAATCTGCTACAGTATATCGAGCTAACACGGGGACCAAATGGACCTACGGTTATGAGCTCCAATAATCCCAGAATATTAATTAAACTTTTAATTAAATATTCTGTATTATTAACTTCGGGTTATTCCACTAAAAATTCGAAGCTACACTCTGCCGCATATAGATAAATCAAGCCGAACCGCGTTGGTGTCCATCGATATAGTCATTACATACAAGTTGGTCCTTCCCGAATATCACATAATTAGAGCTGGGTCATAATACCTATCATACCCCATAATTTTTTTTACCTTAAGTACCATTATGAATATTAATCTTTCTATTCGTAAGAGAAAGACTCGAGCGCTCTAACCGTTCAAGTACCGAATCAACCCTTATGGAAAATACTCATCTAATTCTCGCAAGAATGAGTGAATTCCCTATCTATGTAAAACGTCTCCAGCTACATATGAAACCATGTACCCAAAGTAAGAAGCTATTGGTTAGGCTTGCTACACCAACCTCACCTTTATAAATCAAATGACATAAATCGCCATGCATGAGTTCGTAGTACACTCGGGATTAAGATCAATCCAAATATGACCATCAAGCAGATTGAAATGAATTTCTTTATCTAACAGATATAATAAGAAACTCATTTCTATCTGGGTCCAGTCCTATATGATCACATCATATAAGGTGCCTCCATTCTCATGTCTCCATATAGACGTTCCCGGATCAAAGTCGCCATACAATTATAGAATGGACTGCAACTATAGATAAACCATAAAAAAAATACCTATTTTATTTGTTCTCTATGGACTATTTTAGATTACTAACTTCAGACTTAAATCCTCTTGTGTATGACACTCATACACTAAGTCTGAAGGCACATGAGTAATTTAGGGTAAATAAGATAATTTACGATATTCGATATTAAACAGACACTTTCATAAATGAATAATGCATCCTTTTATTTCATAAAATATAATTATGTTTACATTACATATGTTGGATTTGGTGCTTGAAGTGCTAATTCCAATAATATATTGTATATTTTATTATTTATTAATAAAATAACTACATTTTCATTTCATACCTTGTTAATGGTATTGGCATTATGCATATTAGATTGATGTATAAATATGCTAAGAATGACATCGACCTTAGAATGGTCTTTTAGTAATATTAGACACTAGGTAGTCCGACATTGGATTAAGTATTCCTATTGTAAACTATTCTTAAAGTATGGAATACAGTCGAATTCCTATAACCTAGTAGACTAGCACATGTCGTATATTGGAATTAGAGTTCCAATGTACCATGAGATTTGAAAGCTCGTATAGACATGTGAGTATTGGTTGGACCGAATACTAAAGGACTCACAAGTGATTCCTAATAGTTGGAAGAACACACCACCGTCAATAGGAATCTCATCGAGTCGAGTAGCATATACGATCCTTAGACTATAGGATAACATTGATTTTGTGTGAGATCCTCCACAATTTGATGCCATGTATGTCAGAAACCTTTCATGGTCTGGCCTCTAGATGTTCGTTGGGTGTGGACCGATGCACTCGTTAATCACGTGCGTATCAGAATAGGATTTTTAGCCCATGTGTGTACCATAAGAGGTTTAGGTATCCATGTGAGTAAGTCACATTTCTTAAGACTTTGGCCAAAGCCAATCAACTAGGGTGGATCACATCAGTTTTAAAGAATCGTGGACATGTCGACATGAGATGTGCGCCTTGGAAACTTAATGGTGTATTCTATGATTGTTAAGCACAACTAGGATAGCCTACGATGGATGGATTGATAAACATATGTGATGACCTCGACTTGTATAGTTCAGAAGGTCGTTCGTGTTCTTCGCGAATTTAGAGGTGGCCGAATTGCGTACATATTAGCTATGCTTATATGACAAAAGTGTCTGAACTTAGAGAGTCCCAATATGAAGTCTATTTGTTGAGCACTTGGGTAGCCAATTAATTTTAATAAAAGATAATATTGGATATTATAATTATCAACTAAGATAATCAATTGTTATTGGATAACATTGATTATTTACTTTGACCTAATTGGATTAATTTAATAATTACACAAGGGCTTAATTATAAATTCATAAATATCTCTACCATTTGAGGATATTTTGGTAAATGCAAATATGTAATTATATGTATTTTTAGCTTGATTTAATTGGATTAAATCAAAGTGGCAAACATTGAACTAATTAATTTCCTAATATTTATCTTAATTTAATTGGATTAAATAAAAGTGGTAAACAAAGGTGATTAGTCACACTTAATTATACATATTTGGACAAATTAGATTAAGCCCACATAAAATTTGATTAGAATAAATAGCAAGCTGGAACAAGGTTTTAATTAAGCTTGAGAAAGCTAAATACAAGTAATTCTTGGAGAAATTAGTCTAAGTTAGAGAAATATTTATAGAAATTTTGTGAGATCTCTACAACATTTCATCTAGGAGAAATCAAGATTGGATCTTGGAGTGAAGCTTGCTAGCATTGGAATCAAGATTGGATCTTGGAGTCAAGCTTGTAAACCTTGGAAGTTTTCCAACCATTTCAACAAAGAGAAGGAGATTGGATCTTTGCATCAAGCTTACTAGGTAAGTTTGAACTTCTCTTAAGCCATGAGGCTCGAGCTGAAGTAGCTTCTTGAGCCCTTGAAGTGAAAAAATTGCAGGCACAACTGGAAACTATTTATCAGGAGGTTACCTCTGCCAAAGCCGAACTAGCCACCCTTCAAGCCTAAACTGAAGAGCGCATAAATGAGGCTCATATCGACTATTTGATAGAGGGTTTGGAGAAGTCGGTGGACCTAATAACTAAAAAATTTCTCGGCCTGGACTTGAGTGAGCTCCACCGACTGCTTCAAATTTCAAAGGGGAAGGAAGACATTGAGGAGATCCCCAAAGAGTGATATCAGAGGCTCCCCCAACAATTCAAAAAACTATTCCTCTGTCTACTGTGCATCCTCATTCGGCTGAAGATGACTCTATTATGCTTATGCCTCATCTTTTTGAAGATGCCCTCGATCCATCTGTGCCTGAAGAAGCACCTGCTCCTATTAATAATGCAACCGACCCCTCCTTAAGTGGTCATCTCGAGGAGGGATACTTTGTAATATCTTAGCATAATCAATAAAATTTCTTTCTTTTTGTACTTACATTTGTATATATCATGCATACCCAAATGCATACATGGAGCAAAGTCATGATCTAGAGCACTTTCTTTTCATTACTTAGTAAATTTTTTTTGCAAATACAAATCAATACTTAGAAAAATTTTCCACTGGCCATATCAACTAACTGTTCCAGTCCATATAACTGACTTGATAATGGCATTTCATTAATCATTAAAAAGGCCACATGGCCTGATCACCTAATTCCCAAAATCCGAAGAGTAGAGGCTGTTGGAAACGGCTTTCCTTAGCGCAGCGGAAATGGCTATGTAGTGGCACCGGATCTTTAAAATTTTCTCTGCCTTCTCCTTTGTTGAAGTCGAACTCCACCGAACTCTTGATGAATTTCCTTTGAGATTCTACCGTAGAATCAACCACCCAATCTTCCGAGCTATATCTGAAACCAACAAACCGAAGTGTGGGCTTCACTCACAAAGATCAACCTCTAAACTATTTAGAGAAGTATCAAACTCTAAACTATTTAGAGAAATTATATTGTCACAAATTCTTTTGGCTTTAAGAAAAATGAGATGAAGAAGATCAATTATCTTGTTCACTCTTGTTTTTCCTTTCAAATCTCAACAATTGAGAATAAGAATTTTCTCTCAACTATTGAAGAAAAATTCCAAGTGTTTTTGTATTTCTCTTACCCTCTCAAAGTTGTGTCAAAAACTAGAAAACTTTCAAAAATAAAATCTTTTTATCACTCAACCTTTGAGTGGGAATGGTAGAGAAAATCCACTAAAACATTCCATCAACATCCACTCAATTTTATCAATTGTAAATGGCCAACACACTTGAGTGGAGTGTCAACCAAATCCATTAGATAATGGAACAAGTTAGGTAATTAGGTCAAAACTAATTAACAAAACTTGGTGGATGATTTGGCAAACCATTAAGGCTTGTCTTGATAATGCATTTACCATTATCAAATAATGATGTCATAATTATCTCATAATTGTGCATTATCAATGATGATGTAATAATTATCTTATAATTATTATTTGATTATCTTATAATCAAAATATTAGAAAATATAATATTAAACTAATTTAATATTATTTTCATTTGTGACAAAAATATTATTAATCATATTAATAATATTTAAATATAATGTGAGCATATTATTAGACAATCTAATTATATTAGGTTTGCTACAGTTAATCGAGCTAGCACGGGGACCAAATGGACCTACGGTTCCGAGCTCCAATAATTCTGAAATATTAATTAAACTCTTTAATTAAATATTACGAATTATTAACTCCGCGTTATTCCACTAAAAACTCGAAGTTGAACTCTCGTTACCGTAGATGGAAATATAAGCCGAACAACTTCGATGTCCATCGATATAGTCACTACATATGGATATAGCCCTTCACGAATATCTCATAAATAGAGCCGGGTCATAAGTCCGTTATACCCCTCTAAATATTTTGTCTCTTAAGCACCATTGATTCTATAATGAACAATTAATTCATAACAATTATGAATATAAAATATTTTCTATTCGTAATAGAAAAGTTGAGCGCTCAAATTATTCAAGTCCCGAATCAACTCTTAAAAGAGATATTCATCTGCTTCCCGTAAGAAGGAGTGAATTCCATATCTATGTAAAACGTTCCCAGCTACATAAAAAACATATCCCCAAAATACGTAGTTATTGGCCGGGACTGCTACACCAACCTCACCATAGTAAATCAAAGGACACAGCCTGACATGCAGGAGTTCGTAGTACACTCAGGATTAAGATTAATCCATATATGACCATCTAGTAGATAAAATGAATTTCTTCGATTAACGGATATTAAAAGAAATTCGTATTTATCTGAGTCCAGTCCTATATGATCTTATCATACAAGGTGCCTCCATTCCCATGTCATCACATGAACAAACCCGGATCAAGGTCGTCATACAAGTATAGAATGGACCGCAGCTATAGATAAACCACAAACAAAGTACCCACTCTGTTTGCTCTCTATGGACTATTTAGATTACTAACTTTAGACTTAAATCCTCTTGTGCATCAAACATACACTAAGTCTAAAGGTACAAGAGTAATCAAGGTAAACAAGACAATTGGACAATATGCAATTTAAATCAAACAACTTTGATAAATGAATAATGCGTTTATAATTATTACAATAATCAATTCCGTTTTACAACACATGAAGCTCTAGGACATAAATCCCAACAATCTCCCACTTGGACTAGAGTAAATGGGACATGTCATGTAATCCTAAACCATTAGGTGACCTTCAAAACTGTAGCCGATAAGGTCTTTGTAAACGGATCAGCTGGGTTGTCTGCGGATGGAATCTGCGTGACAATGACATCTCCTCTCTGCACTATCTCCCTGATAAGGTGATATTTTCTCTCAATATGCTTACCCCGTTTGTGGCTTCTTGGTTCCTTGGAATTCGCCACTGCTCCACTATTATCGCAATAAAGTGTGAGTGGTTTATCCATATCTGGAACAACTTCCAGATCTGCCAAGAATTTACGGAGCCAGACTGCTTCCTTAGCTGCTTCACAAGCTGCTACATATTCAGCCTCCATGGTGGAGTCAGCAATACAAGATTGCTTAATGCTCCTCCATACAATAGCTCCACCACCTAGGGTGAATACTGATCCAGATGTTGATTTCCTAGAATCTACATCCGTCTGAAAATCAGAGTCTGTATATCCTCTGAGGATCATATCCTCACCAGAATATACTAGCATATAATTTCTCGTTCTCCGGAGATACTTGAGAATGTGTTTCACTGCCACCCAATGATCTAATCCTGGGTTGGATTGAAACCTACTGACTACTCCCACTGCAAAACAGATGTCCGGTCTCGTGCATAACATAGCATACATAAGACTTCCAACTGCTGAAGCATATGGTATATGTCTCATTTCCTCAATGCTTGAGGTGTCTTAGGAGACTGTTCCTTAGACAAATGAATTCCATGCCTGAAAGGTAAATTACCTTTCTTGGAATTTTGCATTCCAAATCGCACAAGAATCTTGTCGATATAGGATGCTTGAGACATTGCTAACAGTCGTTTCTTGCGATCCCGAATAATCTGGATCCCAAGTACATAACTTGCCTCTCCCAAATCTTTCATTTGGAATTGGTTAGCTAGCCAGATTTTAACGTCCGATAATATCTTTACATCATTCCCAATGAGTAAAATATCATCGACGTATAACACAAGGAAAACCACCTTCCCATCAATGATGCGCTTGTAGACACAAGGTTCATCGATGTTTTGCTCAAAGTTATAAGACTTGATCGTAGTATCAAACCTTATGTTCCAAGATCTAGATGCTTGCTTAAGTCCATAAATAGACCTTTGCAACTTGCAAACCTTTTGCTCTTGACCTTGGGTTATGAACCCTCTGGTTGTACCATATAGATACTTTCATCAAGATTGCCATTCAAGAATGCAGTCTTGACGTCCATTTGCCAAATCTCATAGTCATAATATGAGGCAATGGAAAGAAGAATCCTGATGGATTTAAGCATGGCTACTGGCGAGAAAGTTTCTTCATAGTCAACTCCCTCCTTTTGGGTATAACCCTTTGCCACTAGCCTAGCCTTGAAAGTCTGTACTTTCCCATCTATTCCTCTTTTTCTCTTGTAGATCCACTTGCAACCTATGGGTTTTACTCCATTAGGTTGGTCTACAAGTTCCCAGACTGAGTTAGAGTACATGGACTCCATCTCAAGGTTCATGGCTTTGAGCCATTCTTCTTTATCAGTATCATCCATTGCACTACGATAGGTCAATGGATCATCTATACCATCACAAGATGCAACAACTTGCACCTCACCATTTCCTAGATAGCGTTCAGGTTGTCTTACAACCCTCCCACTGCGTCTAGGTGCATGGTATTCTGATAAACTTGCATCTGACTTTCAGATGCTGAAGGTGTTATGTCTTTGTCAACATTTGACAATGGTTTACTGGTCGTACCAGTAAGTAACTCCTCAAGTAACACTTTACTTCGAGGTTTGAATTCTTTCATATAATCCTCCTCAAGAAATGTAGCATTTGTCGATACAAATACTTTATTATCTTCGGGATTATAAAAGAATCCACCCCTAGTTTCCTTAGGATAGCCTACAAATAGGCACACCTGTGAACGTGGTTCCAACTTAGTAGTCTTGTTCTTTAGCACATGTGCTGGACACCCCCATATGCGGAAATGTCGCAAACTAGCTTTACGACCACTCCACAACTCTAAGGGAGTCTTAGGAATAGACTTAGAAGGAACTACATTCAGGATATACATTGATGTTTCCAATGCATACCCCCAGAATGAACTAGGTAGAGTGCTATAACTAAACATTGATCTCATCATGTCTAGTAGGGTTCGATTTCTCCTTTCTGCAACACCGTTTTGTTGTGGTGTTCCAGGTGCTGTGAGCTGTGAAACAATTCCATGCTCAACTAAGAATTCCTCGAAATCTCTATCAAGGTATTCACCTCCACGATCTGATCGTAGAATTTTGATGCTTTTACCTAACTGGTTCTCAACCTCAGCACGATATTCTTTGAACTTTTCAAATGTATCTGACTTGTGCTGCATTAGATAAACATACCCATATCTAGAATAATCGTCAATGAAAGTGACAAAGTATTCATAACCACCCCGTGCCTTTACATTCATCGGTCCGCAAACGTCCGAATGTATTAGCTCAAGTGGTTCTTTGGCTCTTATCCCTTTTCCAGTAAAAGGTCTCTTAGTCATTTTGCCTTCTAAACAGGATTCGCAGACAGGTAAAGTACCGAGTTTTAACTGATTTAAAACTCCGTTCTTAATTAGTCTATCTATCCGGTCAAGGTTAATGTGACCAAGTCTAAGGTGCCATAAATAGGTATCATCATGAGAAATCTTTTGCCGTTTTGTTTTAGATCTTTCAATCTTAAACATTTCAGTATTAAGCAGTGAATCATGCATTAACGGTCTTAATACATATAGATTATTTTCGGAGTTTCCTGTGCAAATATTTAATCCATTTCTACTAATAATAACTGACTTATTATTAAACGAAATAGAAAAACCATGTTCCATAAGTTTTGTAACAGAAATCAAATTCCTGCGAAAACCAGGAATATATAGCACACCATTTAAACATAAATAACTATTATTAAAGTTTAACTTGGAATCTCCCACTGCTTTTGCTGAAACAGCATCCCCTGTCCCAACTCTCATGGTGAAGCTACCTTCAGCAAGGTCCCTCCATGAGTCAAGTAGCTGCAAAGAACAACAAACATGGTTAGTGGCACCAGAATCAACAATCCAAGCGATTTATCATCCTCCACTAAAAGAGACTCAATGAAAGTAAATCATATTTACCTGAGTTTTTCTTCTCTTTAAGCTCGGCAAGGTATTTCGGACAATTCCTTTTCCAATGCCCTTGTTGTTCACAATGGAAACATTTTCCTTTGGCATTGGTTCCTTTGGAGCTTTTGTTGTTCTTCTTTTTCATTGGTTTTGCCTTTGCCTTCCAATTGCCTTTCTTCTTCTTCTTTGCAGATTTAGAAGATTCGGCAACATTTGCCTCGACATTGGGCCTACGAGGACCGTTCATAACGTTCTCGTAATTGGTGAGCTCATTTAGCAGTTCAGTCAACGTAAAAGTCAATTTATTCATAGAACAATTGCTTTTAAACTGCAGGAAACTCTTCGGAAGGGTTTCCATGATCATTGTCACCTGGCTTTGCACATTGATACGTGCACCATGGGTTTCAGCCATATTAAGATGAGCCATCATCCTTAACACATGGTCTCGGACTGATGTGCCTTCCTTCATTCTAGCGGTCAATACAGAGGCAATTGCCTCATGTTGTTGCCGGTCTGAAGGTTGCCCAAACATGTTCTGTAATGACTGCATAATCAATGATGCTGTCGCCATAGGCTCATGTTGTGCAGCAAGAACCTCAGACATGGATGCTATCAAATAGCTATGGGCTTTCTCATCAGCTTTAATCCAATTATTATAGGCATTACGTGCAGCTCTGCCAGCATTAGGTGCTGGCTCAGGAGGACATTCCTCCATTAGGACAAATTTAAGGTCTTCGCAGACCAAGATAGCATTCATGTCACTTTTCCATTTAACATAATTATCCCCGGTTAATTTTTTGTTGTTTGATTATTGAGATTATTGCAGATGCCATGGCTGAAAAATAATAAACGCGCATTCAATCATTCATTCATCGCATATTGAAATTGTCAAACATTTAGGCATAAAATTAAACATGATGCATGATCAATGTATAATGAATTAGAAACCTAAAAGAATTACTATGCCACGGTTATCTATCATCCTACAAATAAGTGCCGCCGTAGGGTAGGTCAAGTATTCGCATGATAGATTGAGACATTCTCAATTGATTAATATATCTGAAATAACTCTTTTTTTTTATATTAATCAACTACCGTTATTTTGATCAAGGATGCTATGATTAACAACTTAACCATTCCTTTGTGAGTGTGACCCATTATTTCGGAACCCTGGACTTAACTAGTGAAGTGCCGCCGTAGGGTAGGTCAAATCACCAAATACATCTAGAGTCCCTATCCTTTCGGAATCCAAACTTGATATTGACCCAATAAGGACACCATCCGTAGGGGGACAGGAACAAAGCTGCCACAAGGCGCCTATTGAATCTCACGTTTTTGGATAACAATGGAGATCGTGGGATATATTGTGGTATACCCCTCTCCCACTCACTATTTTGAAGTTTAAGGTTTCTATCTCACTAGTTTCTAATGAATTAAGATTATGCTCGGCTAAAACATATCTTTATTAATACTAGTGGATTATTAGTGATCTAACCAATTTTAACACTTAAAATTTTATTCACTAATACTTATTAGTCTCTACTAATCATTAACTTAATTAAACTAATTTAATTAAGTTTACTTAAGTGGTCTAATCAATTTTAACAATTAAAATATTAGTTCACTTATAGGTTTTAAAATCTTAGAATTCGTAATTTTTAAACCTTTAAACCAATTAATCTTATTAATCCGTTTACATGCATCTTATATTCTAATTTAACTATTAAATTTACGTAAAATCATATTTTATGACTTGAATATCATGCATGTCTACATGTTATGGCATGTGAAAATGCAAGAGTAGGCACCCTAGGCTATATGACATGTTAATAAACAATTTAAAACATATATATGCCCAGGTCTGGGCTGAAAACGTTCGCGTAGCGTTCTCTGGGCGTTCGAACGTTTTCCAGGCAGTAGAAAAAACGTTTGAGTTGCGTTTGACTGGAGTTCGAACGCCGTCGTTCTGGTGTCAAAACACTGAAACTTTAATTACTCCGTTCGGGAGCTTCCGGAGTCCGTTTTGGTCCTCGTTTTTTTCTACGGACTCGTAACGGAATGAAGTTTCACATACATACATAAATTGCGTTAACCGGGCTCTTATTTTTTTTTTTCTATACTAATCTAATTAGTACAATAAATCCAAGGCATTCCTTGGTCTTCAAATCTTGCTCCATGGTATGTTGAGTTCTTTGTGGAATGTCTTCTTTATAAGTCCTTCGCGGCATCGGCTCCTCCAAGTTACAAATTGAGTTACATATTGGACTTATTACAAAAGAAATGAACTTACAACACTTGAAAGAAAATGACCTTATGGTCTTACATTCCCAAATCTAAAAATAAGAGCCGGAAAAAATTAACGATCAACGCAATACATTCATCACATGAATCAAAGTAAACATTCATCACATGAACATTAAAACCAACCATTCATCTCATGAATCTAATTGTGCCTACTCATCACAACATGCATTCTAATAATATATATCTCATATAAATTATTAAGAACTTAAAACTTAAAAGAGAAGGGTTAAGAACACTTTTCAACCTTAGCTCTTGATGCCAATTGTTGTAAACGGCTTTCCTTAGCGCAGCGGAAATGGCTATGTAGTGGCACCGGATCTTTAAAATTTTCTCTGCCTTTCTCCTTTGTTGAAGTCGAACTCCACCGAACTCTTGATGAATTTCCTTTGAGATTCTACCGTAGAATCAACCACCCAATCTTCCGAACTATATCTTGAAACCAACAAACCGAAGTGTGGGCTTCACTCACAAAGATCAACCTCTAAACTATTTAGAGAAGTATCAAACTCTAAACTATTTAGAGAAATTATATTGTCACAAATTCTTTTGGCTTTAAGAAAAATGAGATGAAGAAGATCAATTATCTTGTTCACTCTTGTTTTTCCTTTCAAATCTCAACAATTGAGAATAAGAATTTTCTCTCAACTATTGAAGAAAAATTCCAAGTGTTTTTGTATTTCTCTTTACCTCTCTCAAAGTTGTGTCAAAAACTCGAAAACTTTCAAAAATAAAATCTTTTTATCACTCAACCTTTGAGTGGGAATGGTAGAGAAAATCCACTAAAAACATTCCATCAACATCCACTCAATTTTATCAATTGTAAATGGCCAACACACTTGAGTGGAGTGTCAACCAAATCCATTAGATAATGGAACAAGTTAGGTAATTAGGTCAAAACTAATTAACAAAACTGGTGGATGATTTGGCAAACCATTAAGGCTTGTCTTGATAATGCATTTACCATTATCAAATAATGATGTCATAATTATCTCATAATTGTGCATTATCAGTGATGATGTAATAATTATCTTATAATTATTATTTGATTATCTTATAATCAAAATATTAGAAAATATAATATTAAACTAATTTAATATTATTTTCATTTGTGACAAAAATATTATTAATCATATTAATAATATTTAAATATAATGTGAGCATATTATTAGACAATCTAATTATATTAGGTTTGCTACAGTTAATCGAGCTAGCACGGGGACCAAATGGACCTACGGTTCCGAGCTCCAATAATTCTGAAATATTAATTAAACTCTTTAATTAAATATTACGAATATTAACTCCGCGTTATTCCACTAAAAACTCGAAGTTGAACTCTCGTTACCGTAGATGGAAATATAAGCCGAACAACTTCGATGTCCATCGATATAGTCACTACATATGGATATAGCCCTTCACGAATATCTCATAAATAGAGCCGGGTCATAAGTCCGTTATACCCCTCTAAATATTTTGTCTCTTAAGCACCATTGATTCTATAATGAACAATTATTCATAACAATTATGAATATAAAATATTTTCTATTCGTAATAGAAAAGTTGAGCGCTCAAATTATTCAAGTCCCGAATCAACTCTTAAAAGAGATATTCATCTGCTTCCCGTAAGAAGGAGTGAATTCCATATCTATGTAAAACGTTCCCAGCTACATAAAAAACCATATCCCCAAAATACGTAGTTATTGGCCGGGACTGCTACACCAACCTCACCATAGTAAATCAAAGGACACAGCCTGACATGCAGGAGTTCGTAGTACACTCAGGATTAAGATTAATCCATATATGACCATCTAGTAGATAAAATGAATTTCTTCGATTAACGGATATTAAAAGAAATTCGTATTTATCTGAGTCCAGTCCTATATGATCTTATCATACAAGGTGCCTCAATTCCCATGTCATCACATGAACAAACCCGGATCAAGGTCGTCATACAAGTATAGAATGGACCGCAGCTATAGATAAACCACAAACAAAGTACCAACTCTGTTTGCTCTCTATGGACTATTTAGATTACTAACTTTAGACTTAAATCCTCTTGTGCATCAAACATACACTAAGTCTAAAGGTACAAGAGTAATCAAGGTAAACAAGACAATTGGACAATATGCAATTTAAAACAAACAACTTTGATAAATGAATAATGCGTTTATAATTATTACAATAATCAATTCCGTTTTACAACACATGAAGCTCTAGGACATAAATCCCAACAGAGGCTTCACTCAATACTTAGCAAAAATCCTGCAAACCAAGCTATCTCCCTCGGGCTTTAATATGAGAAGCCCAATCCATTCAACTCACTTAAACCTGACATGAGCTAACGCTACTTGGCACTTAACAAAAATCCCTGCAAAAAACCTATCTCTCTACTGTTAACAACTTATAAAAACCGAGCCATAAGGGAAAACCCCACTTCTGGCAATCACAAAGCAAGAAATCGGGGGATAACTTCTGACCTCGATCCATTTTAAACATGGTGATGAGGGAACTCAACCCTCCTCGTACAAATTATAAAGCCAGACATCAGAGGAGAATTTTCGACAGAGCCATTCCAAACACTAGGCCGTGAGAGAATATATCTTTCCTCGTGCCATCAGCATAATAAGGCATCGGGGTAAAACTTTCGGCCTGAGCCATCAACCATTTGGCCATGAGAGTACTCAATCATCCTTATACCAATCACAAAGTTAGGCCTCGGGGAAATTTTTTGACCCCGAGCCATTCCAAACAATTGGTCACGAGGGAATGTTTCCTTCATTATGACATTAACACAATAAGGCCTCAGGGGAAATATTCTGACCCCGAGCCTATTTCGATCAAAAGACCACAGAGGGAAAATGTTAAACATCGGGCCATCCGATAAAAAGCAACAGTAGTGGTATCTCACCTTGTGCTGTATATAAAATAAAATGATAAGGTAACATAGGTGACATATCACCCCCCCTGTACCACCCAAAAAAATAAAAAAGAAACAGAGGCATCATCCCACCCCAAATAAACCATGGGGGCATTATCCCTCCCTATGATATGCAGACCCCAAGGATACAGTCATTACTGAGGCCCGTGGACCCTTTGCACTCTATGCACCTCAAATGAGGACGCCAAACACCGCGTAAGCCCTCCGGTTACACATGCTATGGTTATCTCGATGCTACAATCATCATGAAGGTCCTCGAACATTTTACGCTATGTGCCTCAAAATGGGGCGTCAAACACTACGAGAGCATTTCTCATCCCCGTGCTATGATCATCCCGACTATACAATTGCCACGGAGTCCTTCCATCCACATATGTTATGTAGCTCGTCTTCAAATGTCACAGTCATCGATGGGGCATAAACCCACTATAGGTGTTGTGCGTTGTCTTCGAAGGTGCAATTCGTAGGGTACTTACATTCCGACCTATGGCACTTAATTTACGAATGCCCCGAGGGGTTCATTTTCGCGCTTCGCGTTGTAAATTTTTCTTGTGCTGAGGACGTAAATCCACGGGGGTCTTGATTCCCATGTCGTGACATATGTTGGTTGTCAATGCCACCGGGTGCACGTTTCCCGCACCGTGATTCACACATTTGGCAATCAAAAGCTTCATGAACATAGAATATTTTTCTAAAACAATAAATAATTTTTTCCCACTCTAATAATTAAAAAGTGTGTATGAATACAAGTTTTTGTTATAAATAGGAAAGCTTTATTTGCTTTTAAGAATATTATTGCCCCTCTAACAACTATTTGAGAGATTTTTGTGAGAGGCTCTAGTAGTAGTATTTCCTTAGCATCTTCACATTCCACGGCTTCTTGAGTTTGGTTCCATCTAGCTATTCAAAATAATAGTCATCTGACCTGATAACCTATGTCACTTTGTATGGCTCTTTCCACTTCGCCCCAAATAGCCTTTCTCTGGCTTCATTGTGTTCATGGTGACCTGCCTGAAGACCATGTCCCCAAGATAAAATACTCGTATTTGTACTCTTTTATTGTAGAAACGGGCCATTCTTTATTGATAGGTAGCTACTTTAAGTGCCAACCTATCTCATTTTTCTTCCACTAGATCCAGATGAAGCCTGATGAGATCTTCGTTACATTCTTCATCAAATACCACACATGTTGAGTGAATCCTGATCTCTATCGATATTATTGCCTCATACCAATAAGCCAAGGAAAATAAGGTTTCACCAGTTGAGTCCTTACATGTGGTCCGATACGCCCACATGACTTTTGACAACTCATCAACCCATATTGTCTTGTTGGTTGCTTCAATCTGTCCATTGGACTTAGGGTGGACTTGTGAGGCAAACCTCAATGCAATTTGCAGATCTTCACATAACCTTCTAAATCCAGAGCTATCAAACTACTTCCCATTGTCTGTGATAATGGCCCGGGAAATCTCAAATCGACAAATAATATTTCTTTTCACGAATTTGGTAATATTCTTCTCTGTAATGGTGGAAAGCGGCTTAGCTTCTACCCATTTGGTGAAATAGTCTATAGCCACAATGACATACTTGTCTTGTCCTCTCCCCACAGGTAATGGACCGCTTAGATACATTACCCATTGAGAAAATGGCCTTGTACTAGACAAAGTTGTTAACAACTCGGGTGGTTTCTTGGGCTTATTTGCATTCATCTAACATCCATCATCGGCACGAGCCATCTCAGTCTCGTCCTGATGCATTGTAGGTTAATAGTAGCCTTATCGAAACACCTTATGTGTGATTGATCTTCCTCTACCTTGACTCCCAAATATGCCTTCGTAGATCTCACTTAGGACATAGTTAGCATCCTCAGGTCTACGACACCTCATATATGGCATCGTGTACCCTCTTCTATATAGAACTCTATCAATGCGACAGAAATAGACGATGTGATACTTCACATTTCTCGTATCCTTCGTCCTTGGGTAGCTCCCCAGACTCTAAAAATATCTTGATTAAGTTCATCTAGGTCTATTCATCTTTCGTTTCTACTTCCATCACATCAATATTGCCCACACTCTTCGACCCAATGATTTCCAAAGGTATACCCTGTGGAATGTTGGATTTGATTGATTATGCCAACTGAGCTAGTAAATCCACATGTTGGTTGTGTTAGGGTTGGTGCTCAGAGTGCCAATCCGGATCGTATTCATGTCCGATTCATGAATACAGACAATTTCTTTTTCCATAATATTACTTATTTATGGTAGTACTTCTTGCTTTTATATACATATTCGTTCTAATTATGATTAGATTAAAACTAAATAAGATTTAGTGATATGTATATATTAGATAAAGACCCGATAATATATAATATAGTGCACAGTTACAAAGCAGTTTTTAATTGACATTGGGAAGTGACACTACTAGAAGTATATTATCAAATAAAGTTCCTAGTCAAGATTTACTCACACAGGTCGATTAGTAAAATCAGCTGAGACCAGTACACGTCGTATATCGAGACTTGATCTGATGATTTATCCCAAAGAACCATGAGTCTAGGGAGACTCGTATAGACGTGTAGGTGTTTATATCGGATAAAAACTGAACGACTCACTGAATATTCTTAATAGATGGTACACCAATGTGAATAAGAATCTTCTTGAGTTGAGTGAGCATAGTGATCCTCCGACTTGAGGTACCACTGTGGATGTATGAGGTATCTCCACACTTTGATGGAAGTCACGTCACCAATATTTAGATCAGACCTCCGCCTATTCATTGGGTGCGGACTGATCCTCAGGATATCCTGTGCGTATCAAGATAGGATCCGTCAGTTTCGTGTACAGAGCAGAGGTATTCAATATACAATTAGCAATATGTTAAATCCATGGGCCCGTGGTACACTGTAGAAGTAAGTTCTAAGTGTTATTAAGAGATTTCTAATAGAATCATCGACGAGATTATACCTATAGAGATTTGACGTTTTTAGCAATATCTCTGGGATAATCCGAATACCTTTGACGGAGGGATTATATATTTACGATGACCTCGACCTGTATGATTCAGCGAGTTTATCTGTGGTCGTCATAATTTACGGGTGGGCAGATTATGGACACGAAATTAGATTTCGTGACGGATATACCTGAATCTAGAGAGTCTCACTAATGAAATATTCTCGTAGAGCACTATGGAAACTTTTATAAATAATAATGATAATTTATAAGTCGTTTAACGGTTAAACGATAATACATGCTTGTGGGATCTTTCGGCCATTTATTAAATGTCAAATTGTGGAATTTGATATTTATAATTAATATATGTATTTTGATTATTTAATATAAATATAATACATATATTTAAGATGATTGTATTTAATTATTTGATTATTCAAATGTTGAATAATTTAATTAAATAAATAATAAATATCTTTTTACTTTATTAAAGTAAAATAAATGACACTTTTTAATTGGATTAAATGACCAATTTTGATTTGATTAAATGGTTTAATTTGATTGGCACATTTGTAGATTTCATTTAATGGATAAATGATATATATCTACAATTTTCCAATTTTAATTAATTGAAACAAAATAGAAAAAATTCATGGCTATTATTTTTCCTACATTTTCGGCCACTTATTGGAAATTATATAAGCCTTCTTTTTTCATTTTGCTTCATTATCCAAGAACCCTAAAATCAAAATACAAAGAGAGTTAGAGAGAAAAGATAAAAAAAAAAAAAAAAAAAAAGCTTGGAAAACTAAGGATTTTTGTAAGTTTTTCTTACTTTCTTCTTCATGAAAAATATCTCTATGATTCTAGGCTTCAATATGAATGAAATTAGTTTATATGTATTCTTTTAACCATTTGATGGTGAAGTTGCCATTCTAGAGTTACTTAGCTACTCATAAATGACCTAGAATTGTTCTTGAGTTGTTTCATGATGGTGAGACTTGTTTGGTGTGGTAAAGATTGAATTAAAGTATTGAATTTGTTTAATTTAGTGTAATTTGTCAATTTATGGAAATTATAAAATTAGAGTTCATAACCCTGTCCAAAGTTGGGACTTTTCATAAATGGTATCAGAGCAGGTCTGAACCTCAACACATGATATGAATATGCCTTTAAATTCAATGTTTAATTTTTTCTTTACTTAATGCATGCTTGTATTTATTTAATTTGATTAAATTAAATACGTAACGTCTTTATGGAAAATCCCTAATTAATAAGGTTTTAAAGTAATATATATTAGATACATCTTTGTAAATCTCAATGCATAGCTTTAGTCAGAATGACACCAGCCCCACAATCATGGGAACTAACTTGTTGGAGTTGGTGCTTCGAGCACCAATCTGAACAATGTATTGTACGATATTTTATTGTTAGATAATAATATAATTGTATTTGCATTTCAATACTTCATTAATGTTATTTTTTCTTGAAACATGCTGGATGAAATATATATATATATATTGTTAGATATATATTTGTATGTTATAATCAACATTAGAATAGTCATGTAGTGATACTAGACACTGGGTGTGGTCTGTCGTTGGGATAATATCACTGTTATAAATTATTCATTAAAGATATATTCCTGGTCGTTGGTATGGGAACATGGTCGAATTCCTATAACCTAAAAGATTAGCACTTGTTGTATATTGGAATTAGAGTTCCAATGGTTAGACCCAATGGAACACGAGTGACATCAGCTCGTATAGACATGTGGGTAATTATTGGAGCAAATAATGAATGACTTACATACGATTTCTAATAGTTGGTAGTATATGACACCATCAATAGGAAACTCCTCGAGTCGAGTAGCATATCTGATCCTCTGAATATACAATAGCATTGATTTTGTGTGTAATCCTCCACACTTAGATGGCATGCATGTAAGAGACCTTTCACTGTGTGATAGCTGAATGTTCATTGGGTGTTGACTAATGCATTCGTTGATTAATTATGGATCAAAATAAGATCTGTCGGCCTAATGTGTACCATTAAGGGGTTCAAGTATCCATTATTTTGAGTCGCGATTCTGAAGAATTTAGCCAAAGCCGATCACCTTGGGTTGATCGTGTATACATCGAAAATGATTTTCTGATTAGTTATAAAGAATTGTGGACATGTCGACATATGAGAAGTGAGCTTTGGAAACTAGACGGGTTAATCTATATTTCCTACGCACGATTTGGATATCCTACGATGGAGGGATTGTTTAAACATATACGATGATCTCGGCTTGAATAGTTTATAAAAGTCGTTTGTATTCTTCATAATTTGAAGGTGGTCAATTTCCATACATATTAGTAAGGCACATATGACGAATGTATCCGAACTTAGTGAGTCCAGCAATATGAAGTGTACTCGTTGAGCACTTGAGTAGCCAAATGTATTTGATAATAAAAAATATTTGATATTATAATTATCAATTAAATATTATTGGATAATATTAATTATTTGTTGGAACAATTGGGATTAACTGGATTAAACATATTTATTAGGATGGTTCATCTTGTCAATGAGGAGACGAATGAGTTCTTATTACTTATGACCAGTACTGTTATTATTGAAATGGTATAAATGGTTGGTGTTGGGATTTTTAGGGGCAAATCTGGATAAATATGATAAAAACTTTTGAAATCCGGGTAAATATGAAATGGTAAACACAGCGGAACTCGGAAAATCAAAATTTTCTGATTTCAAAAATTTTTCTCGGGCAAATAAAATAAACTTATTTATTTTAATTACTCAATACTTAAGATCTGAAATTTTTTACCAAAGAAATCAAATTCTTCTTAAATACCGAATTGCCCCAATACTTTGCATTTTGTTCATTTTTGTCCTCAAATTATCATATACAATTTTAAGTGAGTCCAAATCAATCCCAAAATGATTTATACATGTAAAATATATCAAAAACAAATTGCAACACAAAACCACAAAAATTTACAAATTGACGAGATGTCCCAAATTTTACAGGTTTTGCAATTTGGTCCAATCTTGTTCAAAACAAGTCAAGATGAAATCCAATCATCACCAAATTTAATATATATTATATACACATCATTACTCAACACAAATATAAAAAGCCTCAAATTTGGAAAGGGTTAAGAACCCTAATTTTACAAATTCTACTTTTGAACAAATTACATAAAATTCAATAAATTCAATATTTTAATTCAATCTTCACCATACCAAACAAGTCTTGCCACTTTGAAATAACACAAGAACAATTCTAGGTCATCAATGAGTGGCCTAACAACTCTAAAATGACAACTTGATCATCAAATGACTAAAAGAGAGCTAATGAACTAATTTCATGCTTTCTTATTTATCACACATGCTTACACCTTTCAAACAAATTTCCAACAATTTAATTACAAACTAAAAGAGTTGAGACAACATCCTAGCAACACATGTTGAAGCTAAAAATGATAGAAATAATTTCTTAGTTGAAGAAAGTAAGAAATACTTACAAAATCTTGATATTTGGCTTAAGTTATATCCTTTTTCTTTTGTAATTGTTTTGGTGGCGTAACCTAATGAAAGAAAATGAAACAAAATAATTTATACTCCCCCAACACTTCGCCGAATTTTGGGAAAAAGAATATCTAGATATTTTTCTTTTTGTTTCAATTTAATTAAAAGGTAAACTTGACTTTTGGTATTTGATCATTAAACCATTTAATGAATTAACCAAGTGTTGCCAATCATTTAAGGCCATTTATAAACTTTAATCATGACTAAAGATATTTTCAATTAATTAATTTAACCATTTAACATTTAAATAATTAAATACAAATATCTTAAATATTTGTATTATATTACATTAAATATTCAAAATACATATATTAATGATATATGTCAAAAATCACAATTTGACATTTAATTAATATGTATTTAATAAAATTAAATATTAAATACAAATACACATTAATTTGAAAATGACCATTAGGTCCTTTTGCATGTACCTTTCGTTTAACTGTTAAACGATTTATAAATAATCAATATTATTCATAAAAGTTGCCTTAGTGCTTTACGAGTCTATTTCATTAGTGAGACTCTCTAGGTTCAGGCATATCCATCACTAAATCCAATTTGGTGTCCACAATCCACCCACCCGTAAATTATGACGAACACAGATACACTCTCTGAACCATACAGGTCGAGGTCATAACATACATATAATCCATCAGTCACAGGTATCCGAATTATTCTAGAGATAATGATATAAACGTCAAATCTCTTTAGATATAATCATGTCGACGTTTCTATTAGCAATCTCTTAATAACACTTAGAACTAATTTCTACAGTGTACCACAGGCCCATGGATTTAACATATTGCTAATTCCATATTGAATACCTATGCTCTGTACACAGAACTGACGGATCCTTTCTTAATACACACAGGATATCCTGAGCATCAGTCCACACCCAACGAACATGCGAAGGTCTGATCTAAATAGATCGGTGATGTGACAGCCATTTAAGTGTGGAGGATAACTCATATATCCACAGTGGTATCTCAAGTCAAATAATCACTATACTGACTCAACCCGATAAGATTCTTATTGACGTTGGTGTACAATCCATTAAGAATCTTCAGTGAGTCGTTCAATATTTATCCGCTATAAACACCTACACGTCTATATGAGTCTCCAAGACTCATGGTTAATTGAGAAACCATTAGAATCCAAGATTCCAATATATGACATGTACCAGTCTCAACGGGTTTACTTTACTGACCAAGTAGTGTAAACCTTGACCAGGAACTGTTTAAGAATGACAATGTCATTATACAACTCAATATGAGTTGCGACACTTTTGCAACAGTATCATAACTAATCATTCTAAGGTTTGTTACGTCTTTACCATATATAAAGAGATGTTATATAATAGAAATATTTATTTTATTCATAATAAAATGTTAAATAAGTATTTACAGGGAAATATATAAGAAAATTGGCGCTCTGAGCACCAACCTTAACAAATTCTCCCACTTGCTCCAGTGCCAATATCGATTGTATCTAATACCCATCGACTCTACATGTTTATCAAATAACTTCGGAGGTATGGCCTTCGTAAGCGGGTTTGCTACATTATCTTCACTCGGTACCTTGCATACGATAATGTCCATTCGTGACAGAATCTCTCGATTGATGTGGTATTTGCGTTCCACATGTGTCGACTTATAATACGCCATTGGTTCATTTGCTTGTGTAATGGCTCCAGAATTACCACATATAACGGGATCAGATTCTCGATACTTGGGACTACTCCCAATTATGTGATAAAGTTCCTAACTCATCCAGCTTCCTTGCAGCTTCAGAAGCTGCAATATATTCTGCCTATATGGTGGAATCAATTGTTGACCCCTGTTTATAACTCTTCCAATAAACTGCACCTCCGTATACTTTCTATCATCAGGATTTGATTGGAAATCGTAATCCATATACCCTTTAACTTGCAGTTTGTTTCCTCCATATATAATAAACTTATCCTTAGTACCTTTATAATACTTGAGGATATGTTTAATGGCCATCCAATGGTCATTTCCTGGATTAGACTGATACCTGCTGGTCACAATAACTGCGAAGCTGATATCAAGCCTATAACATAACATGGCATACATGATACTGCCCAAACACAAAACATAAGGCTGATTAAACATTTTAATCTTCTTATGTTCTGTTTGTGGATGCATCTTCTTTGAAAGATATAAGCCATGTCTAAACGATATGTTTGTTGTCTTACATTTACTAAAACTATTCCATTCTAAGATCATATCTATGTACGTTGATTAGGATAACCCAATAAGCTTCCTTTCTCTATCTCTATAGAGTTTTATGCCTAAGACATAAGAAACTTCACCCAGATCTTTCATGGAGAAATTCTTACAGAGGTAAGCTTTGACGCCTTGCATCATCCCGATATCATTCCCAATGATCAGGATGTCATCAACATAGAGAATTAAAAATACAACCATACTCCTACTGGCTTTTTTATACACGTAAGATTCTTCTGAATTCTTGAGAAAACCAGACAATTTGATTATCTCGTCGAATCAAAGATTCCAACTTCCTGTTTAAGTCCATAAATGGACTTCTTTAGCTTGTATACCATGCCCGAGTTCTCGCTGGATGCAAAACTCTTCGGCTATCTCATATAGATTTCTTCATCAAGAAATTCATTTAGAAAAGCCGTTTTGACATCCATTTTCCAAATCTCATAATAAGAATGTATGAGTTCCAATAGGTCAGTGGCACGGTGTCGTACACTTGAAAATGAGGCTTTGGTCAGTTTACCCCGAATGCAAGATTCACAACTTAGATAGGGTTCAATGGTGAGATCATGAATCAAACCATTCCTAACCAATTGGGTTAGGCGTTTCACGCCTATATGACCCAACCTCACGTGCCACAGCTCAGTATTATTTATATTAGATTGTTTACGTTTATTAATTCCAATATTAAAGATATCTTGTAAGGTACGGAACATGTAATGACCGTGCTCATTTGGACAATAAATGATCTGAATATTATTTCTATCATATAAATATAAAGAACGGTTCTTAATATTTACATTATATCCTTCAATATCTAATACAAAAAATGACATAATATTCGCCACACATCCTGGCATAAAATAGAAGTCATGCAACAAAAGTCTCCCACTAGGTAGGAGAATCTGCCATAAGACCACTGCAACTGCATCCAGAGAGTCGCCACTCCTGAATCACAACTACATCTCCCAATATTTCAGCAGTCTACTTTCCATCAGCACCTGTAACGAATTGCAAATGTGAATATGATAAGCAGAATCTAAAATCCAATTAGATATAATAGCTTCACAAGCCAATGAGATATCAATAATAGGAAAAATAAAAATATTTGATGTCTATGCTCTTTCCCTCCTTATCTGTGCGAGGTAGTTTGGACAGTTTCTTTTCCCGCACCCGACTTTCTGGAAATGGTGGCATTTATCTTCAGAAGCTCTATTGGGCTTCGCTACCTTAGCCTGCAGAGGAATATTGAAACCTTTCTTCTTCTCCCCCTTTGTCTTATTCTCTTTTGACTTGAAGGGGGAAGAAGCGAAAAGTGAAGTAGGTTTCGGAAGGAGAGTCGACACTCTTTTCTTTCAATCCTCCTACGCTGTGAGAAGCATCATATGTAACACACGGTAAGATTAGTGAATCCCATTCATGTTGAAGTACATTACAAAATGGTGATATGACGTCGGGAGCGAACCAAGAATGACACTTCGTCCTAGAGTATCATTGAGAGGGAAATCATTATGCCTCAATTGCTCAATCAAATCGAACAAATGAAGCACATTTATGCTCACAGCCTATACCTCATCAAGGTTAGAATGGAACAGATCCATTACAACTCTATGAACCATGACTCATTCATGGTTCATAAACGATTCACGAAGTTGTGTCATCATGCTATAAGCATCATGCATCTCAAAGTATTGCCTCTTCAAATCTGAAGAAATAGAACTGAGAATGAATGATTTAACCCTTAAATCATCATCTTTCCATTTACGGAGAGTATCAATCTCTTCAGGCGATGCACTTCAAATATATTAAGGGGTAATGGACCTTCCAAAATATATCCCAGCTTTTCGGATCTGAGGAAAATCCTCAAATCCATATCCAAGTCTGCAAAGTTTTCAACGCCCTTAAGCTTATTCGTATCAAGCATACAAGCAAATGGGTTGTTCAAAGGTGCCGCCATCACAGATCTATCAAATAGATAGCGAATAAATGGTTAGCAGATAATATAGTTTCATATAATATCATAAATCATTAAATAGATCATGGCTTTTTAATCTAAAAATTCCTCTCCCACTATTTCATGCAAAACTGTAATCCCCAAACAGAATAAAAATATGCGATAATAAAATCAAACATAATAGTGAAAGGTGGACCCCATGAATATATTCCAACTCACAACTTTGGCACGTTCTCACCTACGTGTATTCATTAGGTAGACCACTCATTGTCTATCACTCAACAGTGACTCATGGGGTTTCAGTCCTGGTCGTTTCTCGTTGTGACAGTTTTGGCACGTTCACAAGAGGCGTACCAAGGTTAAACTTGTCAATGATAAATTCAAGATACTTGTGTAACCCTGACAGCTTTGGCACGTTCAGGATTTCACTTTCGGTTAAATTTACCTAATATCAAAATATATCTGGTACAGATAAATTCCTACCGGCTATATCCTCAAACCTTTGGCACGTTCTTGGATATAGTCGTAGATTATTTATCCATAAGTGGTATTGACAAGACGGACCAAGTAATATACATCATATACATATTAAATATAAAACCATATTTTCAAATACGAATTTTCCGCAAAAGATGCTTTTACTTTATTTAACCAAATTAAATAAACACATACATGCATAAAGTAACGATTAAATTAAACATTGAATTTAAAGGCATAATCATATCGAGTGTTCAGAATTAGACTCGCTATGATACCATTTTGTTGGGGTTTTTAGGGGTATTACCGGGTAACGCAGCGGAACGTGGAAAATCAAAATTTTCCAATTTCAAACATTTTCCTCGGGTAATTAAGATACGATTTTTTATTTTACTTACTCAATACTTAAGATCTGAATTTTTTACCCAAAAATCAAATTTCTTCTTAATTATCGAATTGCCCCAATACTTTGTATTTTGTCATTTTGGTCCTCAAATTGTCAAATATAATTTTAAGTGATTCCAAATCAATCCCAAAATGATTTATACATGTACAATACATCAAAATACAAATTTCACCATAAAACCACAAATATTTACAAATTGCCGAGAGGTCCAAAAATTTTCAGGTTTTGCAATTTGGTCCAATCTTGTTTAAAACAAGTCAAGATGAAATCCAATCATCACCAAATTTAATATACATCATTACTCAACACATATATGAAAATCCTAAAATTTGTAAAGGGTTAAGAACCCTAATTTTATAAATTCTTCAATTGCACAAATTAAACCAAATTAAATAATTTCAACATTTTAATTCAATCTTCACCACACCAAACAAGTCTCACCACTTTGAAATAACACAAGAATAATTCTAGGTCATCAATGAGTGGCTTAACAACTCTAGAATGGCAACTTGATCATCAAATGGCCAAAAGAGAGCTAATGAACTAATTTCATGATTTTTTTGTTATCATACATGCTTACACCTTTCAAACAAATTTCCAAAAAATTTAATTAAAAACTAAAAGAGTAGAGACAACATCCTAGAA
The DNA here is from genome assembly GCA_019454045.1 of Zanthoxylum bungeanum. NCBI lineage: Eukaryota > Viridiplantae > Streptophyta > Magnoliopsida > Sapindales > Rutaceae > Zanthoxylum > Zanthoxylum bungeanum. The sequence goes on from SKCR01034432.1 coordinate 40,529, forward strand.
ACACATGTTGAAGATAAGAATGATAGAAATAATTTCTTAGTTGAAGAAATTAAGAAATACATACAAAATCTTGATATTTGGCTTAAGTTATTTCCTTTCTCTTTCAACTTTGCTCTCAACATTCTTTTGTAATTGTTTTGGTGGCTTAACCTAGTGAAAGAAAATGAAACAAAATAATTTATACTCCCCCCAACACTTGGCCGAATTTTGGGAATAAAAATATCTAGATATTTTGCTTTTTCTTTCAATTTAATTAAATGGTAAATGATATACTTGACTTTTGGTATTTGATCATTAAACCATTTAATGAATTAATCATGTGTTGCCAATCATTTAAGGCCATTTATAAACTTTAATCTTGACTAAAGATATTTTCAGTTCAATTAATTTAACAATTTAACATTTAAATAATTAAATAATTAAATACAAATATCTTAAATATATGTATTATATTTACATTAAATAATCAAAATACATATATTAATGATATATGTCAAAAATCATAATTTGACATTTAATTAATGTATATTTAATAAAATAAAATATTAAATATAAATACAAATTAATTTGTTAATGACCATTAAGTCACATTGCATGTATCTTTCGTTTAAGCGTTAACCGATTTATGAATAATAAGTATTATTCATAAAAGTTGCCATAATGCTCTACGAGTCTATTTCATTAGTGAAACTCTCTAGGTTCAGACATATCTGTCACTAAATCCAATTTTGTGTCCATATTCCAATTTGGTGTCCATACGTATAATCTCTCCGTCACAAGTATCTGAATTATTCAAGAGATATAGATATAAATGTCAAATCTCTATTGATATAATCACGTCGACGTTTCTATTAGCAATCTCTTAATAACACTTAGAACTAATTTCTACAGTGTACCACGGGCCCATGGATTTAATAGATTTCTAATTCAATATTGAATACATATGCTCTGTACAAAAAACTGACGAATCCTTCCTTGATACACACAGGATATCCCGAGCATCAGTCCACACCCAACGAACATGCAGAGGTATGATCTAAATAGATCGGTGACGTGACTGCCATATAAGTGTAGAGGATAACTCATATATCCAAGTGGTATCTCAAGTCAAAGAATCAATATGCTCACTTAACCCGAGAAGATTCTTATTGACGTTGGTGTACCATCCATTAAGAATCTTCAGTGAGACATACAGTGTTTATCCGCTATAAACACCTACATGTCTATACGAGTCTCCAAGACTCATGGTTCATTAAGAAACCATTGGAATCCAAGATTCCAATATACAACATGTACCAGTCTCAACGGGTTTACTTTACTGACCAAGTAGTGTAAACCTTGACCAGGAACTCTCTAAGAATGACAAAGTCATGTTACAACTCAATATCATTTGCGACGCTTTTGCAACAGTATCATAACTAATCATTTTAAGGTCTGTTACATCTTTAATATATATATATAAAGAGATGTTATATAATAGAAACTGTTTATTTTATTCATAATAAAATGTTACATAAGTATTTACAGGGAAATACATAAGAAAATTGGCGCTCTGAGAACCAACCCTAACAGTTGGAACTTAGGTCGCTCCTGTAAAACATTAGATGTAGCATGATAAGTTGACATAGTCATCAATATCGTCATTATTGTGATGGTGTACTTACGAAGCTCATTAGTACATATTGACAAGTATACACTTGAAAATATCTTAATCCAATACCGTCATTATTATGAGGATAAGAAATGGTTCACGACCAAACGTAGGAGTAACATGAATGTGATTGACCTTGGAGGTTTACCTAATGAGTTTATGAAAGCCAAGACCGTCATTATTGTGAGGCTGGAGTAAATATCATGGGTTCCACTTCCCGCTATGAAATTTTGATTGTCAAATTTCTATTTTTTCATTAAGGGAGGTTACGGAATTACGTAAGGTAGTGGGAGGGCACTAATAGATTTAAAATCCATAATCGTATTAGTGTTTTTTATATTGAAATAAAGATGCTCTGCTAGTATTTAATTATTATCTTTAGATGGCTATCGCAAATCCATTAGAGCGACTTTTGGATTCTAATAAATTGAAAGAAGCCGAGAACTATTTTGAATGGGAAATGAAAATCCGACTTGTTTTGGAGACAAAAAAGTTGAGCTATGTGACGATCAATTCATTGCTCGTTGAAATCAATCTTGATTCCACTCCCAAAGAGCGAGAGACTTTTAAAAAATGGAAGGATGATAACCTAAGGGTGAAATCCTATATTTTAGGATCGGTGGTTCCAGATTTACTAAGACAGTACATAGAGGTACCTGATGCTTGGAACATTATGAGAACACTTAAGGAGTTGTTCGAAATAATTTAAGAAATTGAAATATTTCAGAGGTCTAAGGAATTTTTCGATGCTACGCTCAAGGATGGAGGAGTGGTCAGCATTCACGTTTTGAATATGATAGACCAGATCTGATATTTGGAATGACAGGGCATTATGATCGATGAATGGCTAGGTTTAAATTTGATTATATCTTTTTTGCCCAGTACTTACGTTGGCTTTGTGTTAAACTTTCATATGCATTCGATGCAAGCCAGTAATAAAGAACTTCATAACATGTTACACATGGTATAGCATGATTTGAAGAAAGACAATCCCATTTTGTACCTCCATGGTGGAGCAAGCTCTTCAAAGACTTCTAGAAAGTCGAAGAAAATCAAGATGGGAAAAAAGAAAATATCAAAGAGAAACTCTAAGAAGAACAAACCTTCAAGATCACATGTAGCTCGTGATGTATATGTACACTACAAGAAGTCTGGACACTAGAAGAAAGATTGTCCATAGCTGAAAGGAAAAGTAAGACCCTCAAGTATGCTTTGTATTTTTCCCATTATTGATATCTCATTAGCCTTAAATGCAAATAGTGGATGAGTGTTAGACACTAACTGTCCCACTCATATTTTCAACTCCATATAGGTCATGAGGGTTAAAAGAAGGCTAAACAAAAGGGGGATCCAGCTTAGAGTTGGGAATGGCGAGACATTGGGTGCCAATGTCATAGGAACGATTGTTATATAACTCTCTAATAGATGTTAATTTTTTTTACATGACTGTTATTATGTACCCTCTCTTATCAGACATATAATATCATTATCGATATTTGATCAAGAGAGATATAAAATAAAAATTAAAGATGATACTTTATGTTTATATGATAAAGACAACTATTTGATATGTGAATGTTCTTTATCTAACGGTCGTTATGTTTTGGAAACATATAAAAATGTCTTTAATGTAGAAGAAAATACAAGTACAAGATATGAATTAAATAACACTAAATTATGGCATATGAGATTGGGCCACATATGTGTTAGACGTCCATCAAAATTGGTTAAGAATGGTTTGGTTGAAGATCTTACCTTAGATCCTTATCCGATTTGTGAGTCTTGTATCCAATGGAAAATGAAAAAGGCACAATTTCTTGGTGGTTGACACCATGCTGAAAATTTATTGGAACTAGTACACAGTGATGTGTGTGGTCCATTAAATCATGTCGCTCATTATGGTTCAACATACTTCGTGACTTTCACGGATGATAAGTCTAGATATGGATATGTCTATTTGATGAGACATAAATCGAAAATATTTGAAAAGTTCAAAATATTGTGAAACGAAGTAGAAAAATAAATTGATAAATTCATCAGGTGCCTTCGATCAGATTGAGGTGGTGAATTTATGAGCGATCAATTCAGAAGTTATTTAAGGGAGAATGAGATTCTCACCCAATATAGCCTACCAAGAACTTCTCAATACAATTATGTGTTTGAATGGAGAAATCATACTTTATTGGATATGGTCTGATCCATGATGAGTTGTACAGATCTTCCATATTACCTTTGGGGTTATACTTTACTTACTGTTGCCCACATACTTTATATAGTTCCATCGAAAGCTGTTTATACTACCCCATATCAGATATGGTTTGGTAGAAATCCAAGTCTTAGATATTTAAAGATATGGGGTTGTCCTGCATACATTAGAGTTGTACAGCGAGATAAACTAGTACCTATGGGGTATAAATATTAGTTCTCTTGATATTCTGAAAATTCTTTGGGATATCAATTCTACGATTTTATGCAATGATATATATTTTTTGCTCGTTTTGTCACTTTTCGGGAAAAGGAATTTTTGAGAGAAAATGGAAATTATAGAAAGATTGAACTCGATGAGATTGATCCCAACATTGAGGAACCTCAGAAATCAACCTAGGTGAAGGATCTATGACACAGGTTCTATGTAGGTCTAATAGAATATCAAAGCCATCAGAGGGACTGTTTTTAACGTTTGATGTGAGTCGTGATGTTCTCCTTTTGGAGTAAATGGATCAGATTACATATAAATATGCGATATTGGATATCGATTCGGGAAAATGGCATGAAACCATGAAATTCAAAATGGGTTCTATGCATGACAATCAAGTCTGGGATTTGGTTGAATTTTTTGAAGGAGTTAAACCTATTGGTTGTAAATAGGTTTATCAAAGGAGGCGATGGCTCGATGGAAATGTGGAAACCCTTAAGGCCTGACTAGTAGCGAAAGGTTATACTCAACATCTTGGGATTGACTATGAGGAAATTTTTTCACCATTAGCTATGCTAAAATCTATTAGAATTCTTTTAGACATTGCTACATATCACGACTATGAGATATGGAAAATGGATGTGCATATCACTTTTCTAAATGGATTCCTCGGGGTGGATATCTATATGGAATAACTAGAGGGTTTCGTATCCAGTGAGACTTCCAACTTAGTTTGTAAGCCCAAGAAGTCTATTTATGGACCTAAACGGACATCCCAAAGCTGGAATCGTCCTTTTAATGAGATAATTAAATTATCCTGATTCATTAAAAAAGAGGAAGAACCGTGTGTTTATAAGAAATTTAGTGAGAGCATGGTTAGTATTCCTTGTTTTGTATATAGACGATATCCTTATCATTGGAAATTATATATGATTGATGCAAAATATGAAAGCCTGCATTTGCAAGAACTTCTCCATGAAAGACATGGGTAAAGATTCCTATATATTGGGTATAAGGCTATACTGGGATAGAGTTATGAAGCTTATAGGGTTGTCGCAATCCATGTACATCGATAAAATGTTAGCGATTTTACCAACTGCAAGACAGTAAATGTACCTTTCCGACACGGCGTACATTTTTTGAAGAAAATAGCACCTCAGACTAAAAAAGAGAGAGTTAGAATGTCTAACTTACCATATACTTCTTGTATTGGAAGCATTATGTAAGTTACGCTATGTACAAGACCTGATATAAGTTTCGACATTAGTGTTACTAGCATATATCAATCTGATCTGGGTAATGACCATTGGACAGTTGTGAAAAATATCCTAAAATATCTTTAGATACTATCTAGGTATTTTATGTTGTGACTTTATACATTTGATAAAATTCTACATGCTCGACTAGTTAACCAGTTCTTTGATTAATTAAAGGGGACTTTGGACTTGCTTTAGGTAACAAACGACCTTTTTTTTTTTTTGCAAAAATTATGGGCATAATCTTGGTAATTTAGCATGCCATTTCTAATGGTTGGAATTTTCTTTTGCTAGAATGTGGCTCTATACTTCTGGTTAATTTATTTCGGAGCTCCTCTCTAAGTCCCCTTTAAGCCATTTTGAATCTTTGGAATAACTGCAAATATCAAGTCTATTCTATCCATTTCCATGTCAGTCATACATTTAGGGAAGCCAATGTAGTAGTTGACTCGCTTGCTAATATTGGTTTAAGCAGTTCTTCTGAAATCTTGTGGCAAGACCTGCCCGCTGAGATTCTTCATATACTCTCAAAGATGCTAATGGATTTGTCTTTTATTGTTTTGCTTAATAAAAGTTGGTGCTTCTATTCAAGACTGTGACGGTTTCTCACCATTTGCTTATGCGGGCTTTTTGAGGATGAGGTTTTTTTGGTCTCTGTTATATTTTTTTGGTTATTCCATAGTTGTGGGCCGATATTCTTTCTTTATTCAAATTTTCCCATAGGATTTATTGAGTAAGGTTTTAACGAGGCTGACTTACTCTATCTTCTCTCCTTTATCTAATTTAAATCTAGATTTTTTATTTCACAATATTCTTGATGTATTGACTTTTATCTATTTTTATTATTAATCATATTAATTCTTGGAGTGCAACATATGATTTTGGTAGGGGCTTGGGTGCTAACCTGATGAGTGGTAAATCTATCACTATTTCCCACTCATTTACTTAATATTTTGTATAGTTTCTTGAGTTTTGTGAATATTTTGATGTGTTTTGTGTTATTTTGTAGATAAATAAAGTTTCAGGACATTCTGGAGGTGATTTGGAGCAAAACAGTAAAAATTAGAAAAAGGGCATTTTGGTAATTTTCACGCGTCGCGACGCGCAAGCCTTAAGCGTCGCAACGCCTAACATGCACCAGAGCTGCTAACGTGCAACGGGTTAGAATTTGAGAAGTTTGCCTTTGCTAACATGCACCGTGCCACGTGTCACCATCACAGCCGATATGATAACGTGCGATGTGCCACGTGTCATCATCCTACGGTGCCGACAATCACCATTGCCACGTGTCACTCCACATCAGCGTCCACATCATCAGTTGACCGAGTCAACTTGCCACCTCACCGCCCCGTCATCATCAACCAATCACGCATTGCCACGTGTCGCAATTCTACGGTGCCGACACTCCATTTCGCCACGTCATGCCACGTCAGCATAATAATTGAGCTCTCAGCCGCCTCGCCACGTGTCGCCTTATCTTCTTATCTTAATAGCCACGTGTCAAGCCTTCAGCGTGCCACACCTAACTGTTCCAGCGTCGCGACGCTATAACCATTGGCGTCGCGACGCCCAAAGCCTATCCGCGCCTATAAATTGAGCTCGAGATTTCAGTTTCAGTTGTACCATTCTCTCTCATTTCTTTGATGAAATAATGAGTCTTCTCTCTCGTTTCTTTTAATTTAAGTTTTGTAATTTAATTTTAATTACGTTTTGTACTAATAGTAATTTACTTTCTTTATTTTTACAGTTTTTACTATTCAACCATAAGGAGGTAACTTCCATTTGCTAAGGTGAAAGGTAATTCTTTTACTATTACTATTTAGTTTAATCTCCCTTAAAAATAATATATTCACTATTTAAAATTTGACTTAAAAAGGATACCGCCATATTGGTCGGTTGGTAATTCATTTTAATCTGGTTTAAACCTGACTAATCAAGGATACTGCCAGATTGGTCGGTTGGTAATTAAATTTTTGTTCCGCCTTTATGGCTGGTTTATTTTTGGTTCCGCCTTTATGGCTGGATTATGGACAAATATTACCGCCTTAATGGCTGGTTGGACTTAATTTGACTTAATCAGGTTACCGCCTATATGGCTGGTTGGTAATATTATCACAAGTTTATATATTATTTTATGGGAGATATCTAAAATAGTAAATAGTAAAAGTAATTCCTTTTACCTTAGCATTTTATTTTATTTTACTTTTAAATTTCTACTTTACCGCAATTACTTTTCAGTATTTTTACTTTATGTCTTTTAAAGCCCTAGCTATGTGTTGTAACTAAGTTAGTTATCTAGGGTTGTGATGAAATCTAATATCACCGGTTTATAAGGGGTTAGATTATAGTTTGGGTAATATAAAGATTTATTTATTGAGTCTTAATCTTAATGCTTTTTATTAACTGGCCACTAATAAAATTGATTAGGTAAACTTAAAATGAACTAGACATAGGGATTTTAGGTTTAAGACCTTAGACTCAATAGCCCACGATCTTCCTTGAAGATAGATAACCCTTTAATAGATTTCCTTATAGGATAGGAATATACCTGTCGGGCGGGGGTAGCCTTAATTGGAACTTAATCTTAATGAATCCATGTAATTTGGTTGACATAGACATATGGTTCAATTAGGTTATACTGGGTATTTGTAATTGACCATCGGAAGAGGCTTTTACATAATTTAGTGTTCCAGGTTAATAAATCAATATATTTTCCAACTAAGATATCCACTTCATCTTTTAAAGATTTTAGAAAAGACTCACCCCTAGATAGTTTTTAATATTGAATTCTCTTAAACCTACTTTCGAACAATTTTATTTACTTGTTTTTAAATTTAGAATCGTCACCTTTTCAAATCAATCAAACAACCTGTTAGATACTAGTAATCATTTATCCTCATAAAATTAATAGCTTAGGTATTAAGTCCTCGTGGGATCGATACTTTTTATACTACTTGAACGATACGTACGCTTGCGTTATATGTGTGTGTTTACGCCGATCAAGTTTTTGGCGCCGTTGCCGGAGACTTATTTATCTTTCACTATTAGTTTTAAGGTTAGATACCGTTACCTGTATCTAATTTCTTTTTACTTATTATTGTTGTTTTCTTGTATTTCAGGTTCTCAGAAACTTCATGAGACGAACTATAAGCTTTGAACTTCGACCGCTTGACCCAGAAATTGAAAGAACCATCAGACAGTTGAGAAGGGAAAGGCGAGAAGGCCAAGAAGCAATTGTTAACATGGAACCTGAACCTTTGGAGGTTGCACCACCAATTCCTATTCGAGACAGAACCATTCCGGTGGTTGACAACTCATTTCTGTATTGTACTTCCTCCCTTACCAGCAAATGCGGGTGACATCAAAACATGCATTCAGATGATTCAGCAGTCATTTCAGTTTGGGGGGAATGCAACTGAAGATCCTAATGCCCACATCAAACTTCCTGGAAGTTTGCGGCATTTTCAATTACAACCGAGAAGCTGAAGAAGCAATGAGATTGCGTGTTTTTCCATACTCATTGAAGGACAGAGCTAAAGCTTGGCTACATTCACTACCAGCAGGTTCCATCACAACTTGGAACACTTTAGCCACCAAATTTCTTGCAAAGTACTTTCCACCAGCCAGAACTGGAAAGCTGAGGAATGACTTCACATCCTTTGTGCAACAAGACTCAGAAACTCTCTACGAAGCTTGGGAAATGTACAAAGATTTGCTCTGGAAATGTCCTCACCATGAGATTCCAAAATGGCTACAAGTCCAAACATTCTATAATGGACTTTCTGGAATAATGAGAACCACAATCGATGCTGCTGGAGGAGCTTTAATGGCGAAAGGAGAAGATCAAGCCTGTGAACTAATCGAAGAAATGGCCAACAACAATTCCTTGTGGCCAACAGAAATGAGCATGATCCAAAAAATTGCATGAATTTATGAAAGTGGAGCCAATACAGCAGTCAACGCCAAGCTAGATCAGATATGCAAATTCATGGAGACTCTTACCACTGGATCCACAAGTTCACCATATGGAGGAGCACCAGAACTAAACCAACTTGAAGAAACGGTGAATTATGTCATCAATTTCAACAGACATGGGAACAATCCATATTCCAACACCTACAACCCAGGGTGGAGGAATCATCCTAATTTTTCATGGAGCAACAATTCAGGCCAACAGTAGAACTATCCACCACCTGGATTCCAGCAACAGAACAAAGGCCAGGAGCAGGCAAATGAACCAGGAATAGCAGAAGTGCTGGCTCAGTTAAAAAAGTACGATGCTATCTTTTAGAGCCAATCAGCTTCCATCAAAGCACTGGAGAATCAAATCGGACAACTGGCCAATGCTCAGAGTTACAGACCACCAGTTAATCTTCCCAGCAACACAGAACCCAATCCATTGAACCGAGGGAAGAGCAATGTCAAGCCATTACTTTGAAAAGCGGTACTGAAATCAACAAAGATGTTGGAATCAAGGTGTCCCAAGAAGAAGTTCCAAAAGAAGCAGAGCAACAGATGGAGGAAAAAGAAGCAAAGGAAAAAGAAACCAGAAAGAATCATTCACCTCCACATTTTCCTCAACGACTTCAGAAAAACAAACTGGACAAAGTTTGCTCATTCCTGGAGGTGTTCAAAAAGCTTCACATTAACATTCCATTTGCAGAAGCCTTGGAAGAAATGCCCATTATGTCAAATTCATGAAAGACATTCTTTCACGAAAACGGAGATTGGGAGACTACAAACAGTAGCATTAACGGAAGAATGCAGCGCCATCATTCAGAGGAACCTTCCCCCGAAGTTGAAAGATCCTGGCAGTTTCACTGTCCCATGCACCATTGGAGAACATTACATCGGTAAGGCTTTATGTGATTTAGGAGCCAGTGTTAACTTGATGCCTTTTTCTATTTACAGGAAACTGCAGATTGGAGAAGCAATGCCTACCTCAGTTTCATTACACTTGCTGACCGAACACTCGCATTTCCAAGAGGTGTTGTTGAAGATGTGCTGGTCAAAGTAGACAAACTAATTCTCCCAGCAGATTTCATCATCATTGACATGGAAGAAGACAAAGAAATACCTATCATTCTTGGGAGACCATTCTTGGCTACAGGTAAAACTGTGATTGATGTGCAAAAAGAAGAACTGACCATGAAAGTGCAGGACCAAGAAGTTACATTTAATGTTTTCAAAGCCATGAAATTCCCGATCGATGAAAAGGAAGAAGAATGCTTCAGAGTTGATGTTGTTGATAGTATCGTTAAAATACTGAGCCAAATCCCACAGATACACTTGAGGCTTGCATCACCAACATGACTGACAGCGAGCTAGATGCTGAAATCGTGGAATGTATCAACTACCTTGACAAACCATTCCGATTCAAAGCAACACCACCAGTTAAAAGCTTGGAACTGCCAAAGAAAGACCGGATCAAGCCCTCGATTGAAGAACCACCACAGTTGGAGCTGAAGTTACTTCTGAGTCATCTCAGGTATGCATTTCTTGGAAACTCTTCTGAATTACCTGTTATTATTTCATATTCGCTAACATTGGAGCATGAAGAAAAGCTACTGAGAGTGTTACTAGAGCACAAGAAAGCCATTGGTTGGACTATAGTAGACATTCGAGGCATTAGTCCATCATTTTGCATGCACAAGATTCTGATGAATGATGAGTACAAACCCACAGTGGAGCATCAACGTAGACTTAATCCAATCATGAAGGAAGTCATAAAGAAAGAAATAATCAAATGGTTGGATGCTGGCATCATTTACCCCATTTTAGATAGTAGTTGGGTGAGTCCTATACAATGTGTACCAAAGAAAGGAGGAATTACTGTGGTTACCAATGAAATGAACGAGCTAATCCCAACAAGAACGGTGACTGGATGGAGAGTATGCATGGATTATAGGAAACTGAACAAAGCCACGAGAAAGAACCATTTTCCGCTACCATTCATTGACCAGATGTTAGACAGACTGGCAGAACATGAGTTCTATTACTTTCTGGACGGATATTCAGGGTACAATCAGATTGCCATCGCACCAGAAGACCAGGAGAAAACTACATTTACATGTCCCTATGGTACTTTTGCTTTCCGCAAGATGCCATTTGGATTATGTAATGCCCCTGCTACATTTCAGCGTTGCATGATGGCCATCTTCTCAGACATGCTGGAGCAGAGTATGGAGGTTTTTATAGATGACTTTTCTTGTTTGAAGATTCTTTTGACCACTGCTTGCAAAATTTGGAACATGTGTTACAAAGGTGCGAAGATACAAACCTGGTGCTCAATTTGGAGAAATGCCATTTCATGGTACAGGAGGGCATTGTTTTTGGACACCGGATCTCAAAAAAATGAATCGAGGTAGACAAAGCAAAGATTGAAATAATTGAAAAACTACCTCCGCCGACATCTATCAAAGGGATACGGAGCTTTCTCGGACATGCAGGTTTTTACATGAGATTTATCAAAGACTTTTCCAAGATTGCTAAACCTCTGTGCAATCTTCTGGAGAAGGATGTGCCTTTCAACTTCTCCAAAGAATGCCAGAAAGCTTTTGAGATCTTAAAACAGAAGCTGATTTCTGCCCCCATCATTGTAGCACCAGACTGGACCCTTCCATTTGAAGTAATGTGTGATGGTAGTGATTTTGCTGTAGGTGTATTTTGGGACAACGCAAAGCAAAGATTTTCCACACCATTTACTACTCCAGCAGAATGCTGAATGAGCTCAACTCAACTACACAACCACTGAAAAAGAGTTGCTTGCAGTTGTGTACGCCTTTGAAAAATTCCGCTCATATCTGCTGGGTCCCAAAGTGGTGGTCTACACAGATCATTCAGCAATCAAATACTTGATCACGAAGAAAGATGCCAAACCCAGATTGATTCGTTGGATACTTCTTCTGCAAGAATTTGACGTGGAGATTCGAGACAGGAAAGGGACAGAGAATCAGGTGGCAGATCATTTATCGAGGCTCGAGAATGGAGAAACAGCTGACAAAGATCTGTCAATCAAAGAAACTTTTCCAGATGAACAGCTGTTTTCCATGAAACAGCAAGATGCCCTTTGGTATGCTGACTATGTCAATTACATTGTGTCAGGAAAATGGCTGTTGGAATGGACAACTCAGTAACGGAAGAAATTCTTCAAATAAGTCAAGCATTATGTCTGGGATGAGCCGTACCTGTTCAAACGGTGTGCTGATCAATTATTGAGACGGTGTGTTCCACATGAGGAAGTTAACAGTGTTTTACAGCACTGTCATTCATCACCATATGGCGGACACTTCAGTGGAAACAAAACTGCAGCCAAAGTCCTACAATCAGGTTTGTTCTGGCCCACTCTTTTTAAAGATGCTTATCTTTTTGCTCTTCAATGTGACATGTGTCATAAAACCGGGAATATTTCAAGGAGAAATGAAGGACCGTTGCAAAACATTCTAGAAGTGGAAATATTCATGTATGGGGTATTGATTTCATGAGACCCTTTGTTCCATCATTCGGAAACCTGTACATCCTGGTTGATGTAGACTACGTCTCCAAATGGGTCAAAGCAATTGCACTGCCATCCAATGATTCAAAAGTGGTGATCAAATTCCTGAAAAAGAACATTTTCACTCAGTTCGGAACACCTCGTGCAATCATCAGCATGGTGGCTCACATTTCTGCAACAGATACTTCGATGCACTCCTATCTAAATACGGAGTTACTCACAAAGTTTCCACTGCTTACCATCCACAGTCAAATGGACAGGTTGAGGTTTCAAACAGAGAGATCAAAAGAATCTTAGAGAGAACCGTTGGATCAACAAGGAAAGACTGGTCTACAAAACTAGATGATGCATTATGGGCCTACAGAACAGCTTACAAGACACCCATTGGTATGTCCCCATATCGATTGGTGTTTGGGAAAGCATGTCATCTGCCAGTTGAGCTTGAGCACAAGGCGTACTGGGCACTGAAGAAGTTGAATCTTGATTCGTAAGCTGCATGAGAGAAACGACTTCATCAACTCAACGAATTGGAGGAATTTCGCCTACAGGCTTATGAGAATGCCAAATTGTACAAGGAAAAGACAAAAAAATGGCATGACCGAAAAATAATGCACAGACAGTTCGAACCAAGGCAGCAGGTGTTGTTGTACAACTCGAGGTTGAAACTTTTCCCTGGAAAGTTGAAATCTAGGTGGTCAGGTCCATTTGTGATCACTCAGGTTTTACCTTATGGAGCTGTTGAGTTACTGGATCCCAACACCAACAACACATTCAAAGTTAACAGTCAGAGTGTCAAGCATTACTGGGGAGAATCATTTAAGCGATAAAAAGAAAGTGTCACACTTTCAGATCCAGCCTAACGTTCGAGAAGTCACGTCTAGCTGACGACTTTAAACTTAGCGCTCGCAGGGAGGCAACCCATACAATTTTTGTATATATTGTGATTTGGTGTGATTTAATTTTGTGTGTTTAGTTTTTGCAGATTAAGACATTTCAAGATGGAAGTAGCTCTCGAAAATCTTCACAAGCAATTTCCTTATCTCCCTAAAAAATCTCTATGAAAGTTTACAAAGCTCGCTTGGAATGGATGAGGTTACTGACAATCCATGGTGTTCCTAATGACATTCATTGGGTAATTGAAGCACGAGTCCGATTGGCAGGTGAGTCTTCTGACTCTTTTATTTCACATGCCTGGTTTTGGAAGAAGCACATATGCAAAGAAACGTAGAGCTAAGCAAATGGGTGTTTGTTACAATGTGCACGTTGGAATTGCAATACTCGTTGTCGTTCTTTAGGAATTGTGTCTGATAATCGCGAAGACAAAATAAAATTCATTAGGAATGGCTTGAGTAATGAGTTTAGATGATATATCTTCGACTCTTGAGACGCATCCCAGTGGATATGTTCACATAGCCTTTCGCAAATTACATACACAATTTCAAAAAGAAAAACAACAGTTAAGTCTTGGGAATCTGACTAAAAAAGACCATGTTTGCCAATTTATAAGAAAATTGGATGGGAAGCTTGTCCCTGACGCATAGACGTTAATCAAGCTGTAAATATTATATCTCTTTGTCTTTTCCTAATAATTGTGATTTGTTTTGTTGTTTTCTTTTACTTTATTCGACATGATCCAGACCTTTTAGACTACCACGATTTATTTTACTATTAACTAATAATTGTCATTTGGCAGGTACTAGTGCTATTATTTTACTCACCATTTTCAGGTGTTATAAATTCAACTAATCATTACACTTTTGAAGACATCCAGAGTAAAACATGGAAACCACTTCAAGAAGACAAGTTGAAAACATCTGTGTGTTTTGCGGTAGTAGTGTTAGTACTAAACCACAATACGTACATGCAGCACATGAATTAGGTCGAGTCTTAGCTGCAAGGAATATGCACTTAGTATATGGCGGAGGCAATCTTGGACTTATGGGGATCGTTTCAAAAGCTGTACAAGAAGGAGGCAGTCACGTTTTGGGAATCATCCCAAAACCCTTGGCGGAGGCAAATCTTATTGGATCATCAAACGGAGAGGAACTGATCGTGCCAGGTATGTCCGAACGACTAGTGGAAATGATTAACCGTTCTGATGCTTTTATTGCTTTGCCATGTGGCTTGGGCACATTGGAGGAAATTTTTATAGTGCTATCTTCGGCGAACCTGAACATACACCAGAAACCAATTGGGCTGTTTAACGTTGAAGGATTTTATGATTTTCTTTGTGTGTTTCTTGATGATGCTCGGAGAAATGGGTTCGTGTCAAAACCTATGAAAGAACTCATCTTTACTGCCAGAACTGCTCCAGATCTAATAGATCAACTCTTAGCCTATGAACCACAAGTTGACCATATCCTTTCAAAGATAAATTGGTCCGAGGACGATCGTGGTAAGAGGCGTCGGATTAATCTGGATCTTAACCTTTAATTTCCTGTAGAATTTCAGCTAACCAGGTATTATCTTCTAAACTACTCTTCTACTATTTAAGACATTGGGGACAATGTCTCATTTAGGTTTGGGGGAGAGAATTATTTGATCAGTACCTTGTTTTTAATTTGTGTGTTATTTTTATTTTTAGTCCAAAATTTTTCGAAAAAAATTGAAAAATTTTCAAAAATTACAAAACTATTTTGCGTTTTTGTGTTTTTATTTTGAATAAAAATGTGAAATTAGTAAGAGATAGCTGAGTAAGGAATTTCCACTCCTGAGACGTATCTCAAACCTATTTCGAAACAAGTTAATTTTTGTTTATTTCATTTTAAATTATTTAATTTATAAATTCTCCATAAAACGAACTAAAATGGATCTTCATATGCTCAGTTTACAGGTATTATCAACATGCATAGTAACATACGGACATGAACTGTAATTGAAAAGTTTATAATATTCAGTGCTCTAGTTTAATTGGAGGAAGCATATCAAAAAACAATGGAGTAAAAAAAAAATATGAGGTTCGAGTTATTAAGTCTGTAAGGGTGTTTTAACACCTAGTGCCCTAAAATCATCTGGTTTGGAGTCACTGGCCCAAAGCTCGCTACATGGATCAAAGATGCTGCAAATATATATATATATATGAAGTCTGAGTAATTAAGTCCGTAGGGGTGTCTTAACACCTGGTGCCCTAAAGCCAACTGGTTTGGGAGCCACCGACCCAACACTCGCTACATAGACGAAAGGTATTGTATATAAATAAAAAAAAAATTCAAAAATCAAAGAAAAAATCAGAAAAATTATTTCATTGCTACAAAATGGTGTGAAATCTGATAGAACTTTAAGACAAAAATATTACTCTCTTATCAACTGCACTTGTGACTATTGTGGGCAAAAATGAGTTGTTTAATATTTTGTTGGCTGTGCATATGGAGAATGATAAATATAATCGGAGAATTTACTTATTCAGTAATTTAGAAAGAAAGAAAACAACTAGTAACTTAGAGTAGAAATTTCACCTGATTAGTCACTAACTTCTTTATTCTCTTTTCGCTTGTCTTTTTGCTTTTGTGTGCATTAGTTTCACTACCTTTTTACTTTTGTAAAATGTTTGTGGGTATCATTGCTGTAAACCCTCACGAGAATACAACTCGTCCACTAGGGACACCTAAGGGTTTAAAGGCTTGTTGCATACGCTAAATGCAACTGTGATCCCTACGAAAGTTGCTTAGTTAAATCTTATTTTAAAGATGTTTATGTTATTTTATTTTGTGTTTTGCTCGAGAACTAGCAAAATGTTAGGTTTGGAGGTGTGATGAGTGGTAAATCTATCACTATTTCCCACTCATTTAACTTAATATTTTGTATAATTTCTTGAGTTTTGTGAATATTTTGATGTGTTTTGTGTTATTTTGTAGATAAATAAAGTTTCAGGACATTCTGGAGGTGATTTGGAGCAAAATAGTAAAAATTGGAAAAAAGGGCATTTTGGTAATTTTCACGCGTCGCGACGCGCAAGCCTTAGGCGTCGCGACGCCTAACATGCACCAGAGCTGCTAACGTGCGTCGAGTCAACGGGTCAGAATTTGAGAAGTTTGACTTTGCTAACGTGCGTCGTGCCACGTTTCACCATCACAGCTGATATGCTAACGTGCGTCGTGCCACGTGTCATCATCCTACGGTGCTGACAATCACATTTGCCACGTGTGCCATGTGTCACTCCACATCAGCGTCCACATCATCAGTTGACTGAGTCAACTTGCCACCTCACCGCCACGTCATCATCAACCAATCACG
>SKCR01034433.1:0-49018 GCA_019454045.1 Zanthoxylum bungeanum
AAATATATGTACGAATAATATGAAAACAATCAAGAATCATCTACTTTCTAAATCCACATTTAGTGACATGAATTTTTTTTTATTATATAAATTAAAAATATTAAGAGAAATAAAAAAAAACGAACAAATAAACAAAACAAAATGAAGATTAAATAAGTGAACCGGGAGAGGCACGGAATCTTGAATAGTCAAAAGTGACGGGGAAGGAGGCTGAAAATTAGCTCTGGATTCATTATTTTAAAGGGGGTTAATATTACGAGTAATTTTATTGTTTTTTTTTTTTTCAATTATGTCAGGTTTCTAAGGACCGAAAAAAAAATGTGTGTGATAATCATCAATAATGATATGTGTATCACCAATTGCACAATCAAATATTTAAAAAAAAAAAAAAAAAAAAAACACAAAAAGTAGAAAGAGAATAAATTATTTTTCAATAAACATATGATTGTGCTTTTGGTTGTATAAATATCATTTTCGATAAACATATTAATTTATACGGCATTTTAAATGCAACCCTACCCTTTCTTACTTGTGTGGCGTACCTTCGTTGTTGAGGTAGTTCCAAAATTTAATATTGCCCTTTGTTTGTGGAGATTAGGGGTGACAATTTGAGTTATGATTTATTTATTTGTTCAATTTGATTTCTTTTTTAAAGCAAATATGAGTTTGAAAAAATGTATTTGTTTAATAAATGAGTCAATTTGATTCGATTCGTTTAATAAACGAATCAAATACAAATTTAAGTTCATTAATTCATTTATGATTCGTTTTATTATTTTCTTTTACTAGCTATTGTTATTTTTCAATTAATATTCGAGAACTTATGGTAAATTACCATAGAAAAAATATTGTCGATATTTAGTAAGCTATTTTTCAGTAAATATATTAATTACGTATTTTATATGCATATATTTATGAAGAATTAATGTAAATAAATTATAGTAATTTATATCATTAAATAATATTATGACTAAACGAATATTCGTATTTGATTCGTTTATTAAACGAATCGATTATGAATCCTAATATTTGAATTCGTTTAGTAAACGAATCGAATATGAATCCATAAAATTTTGATTCGATTTGTTTAGGATTCGATTCGTCAATTCGTTTTGCCATCCCTAGTAGAGATTGAAGAGAATCGATTGAGATGGATCAAGATTTATAAATCGTAATCTAATCTCTAAATCTCATATTAGTTTTTAAATAGTAATAAAAAAATCATTTTGAATTTTTTAAATAAAAATTCATGATTTACGATAAATAATTGTCTTTAATCTCAGTTTGTTTTTTTTTTTTTTTTTATTTAATTTTCAGATGAAAAATCATCCCGAATAATATAGGATCCCGAATCTCGATTGAGATTTAAATTTTTTTTAATTAAAAGTCAGAATTTGGTACCAAAAATCAGTTTGAAATTTAAAATTTTCTATCATTTATCTCGCATCATAACAATCCGCAAATGATCAGTTGTTACGACTTTTTTAACTTTTGATAATTGTTAAGTAGTAGGGTACTTTTAGGATACCTTAGGGACCGTTCGATATTATTTTTCGTTAAATATTATCATAAAAAATTGAAAATGATGTTTTTATTTTATTGTATTATAAATTTAAGTATGCGTTTGATATTATTTTCTGTATCATGTATATTAATTACGAAAACAATAATATATATATTCTGTAGACATATTAAAAATGAAAAAAAAATAGTGAATATGTGTTTGGTAGTAGTGTTTTCAAAAACCGATTTTACTGAAAATGCAACGGAGAGAGCATAGCTTGATTCATGACTCCGGGAAAAATGGCAGAACATCAAAGCCGTGAACTACATATGGTTACACTATCTCAATAAATAATGACATAGTACATAGGTCACAATAGCATTGTCACAAATTTAAAAATATTATTTTTTTTTGAATCGTTGAAAATCCTATCATCAAATCATCCGTAGTGAAAAATATTACATAAATAAAGAATTAGAGGCATGCTCATAAACAAAATTTCTCTATTCAACACTAGGAAATAACATATCCATAAAATTGTTGTGTGTGTCCCCATCAACATCTTCAAATTTCTTCACGGCTTTAAAATAGAAGAAGAATTAAGAATAATAATAATAATAAGGAGACGATTAAGATGAGGGAGTTGGGGTTGGTGAGGTTTAATGGAGTTAGGTTATATTATTTATTTTGCAATTTAATTTGTTAAAAAAATAAAAGAACGTGTCAAAATTATTCTCTCATTTATTACTACCAACCATTTTTTTTTTATATATATAATTTTTTGATTTGTTGCATGAATTGGCCTATTAGAATTAAATTCTAAAAAAGAAAATGGAAATGGGCTTCTAAAAAATATTAAAAAAGCTCTAGGGAGTAATTCTTTAGTGCAACGGAGGCATGAGTGATATGGTATTATCAACAAATTAGTAAGTGATATGTATGATTTAATATTCATCTTTTTAGTTAATTTTTAATATTTTAACACGCATGACAATGAATTATTGATTATTACCCGAATAATATGATACTTCCGTTATATTGTAGATTTTCTCCGTAGTCAGATATTTTGTTTGTGATTGCAATAGCTCGTTATGAACTCCAACAATTCAATTTAAACTTTATTTTCTTTTGATTTACATTTCCCCCCTTGAAAGATCAATTTCTTTATCTTAATAGATTTTTTATTTTGATTTTCGTCATTTTTCTTAAGAAGAGTTTCATAATCATACATAATTTTTCTGTTTGTTCTTTTTATATATTTATTTATTTTTATAAATTTTAGATTATTAAATAATGTAAAAATAAATGAGTGGCAAACAAATTGATTACTTGATGATTCGCTTTTTATATATGTGTGTATTTTTAAGTATTTTTTTCACGCCACTTGGAAATTCAGTGTTAAATTATAAAAATAAGAATAAAAGACATTCTAGTATTATAATCTCTTATTAAAATTAACGAGTATTAAAAAGTGTACATTTAATAAAAGAGAAACTAATCATTTTACACTTATAATTTCATTAATCCTCTTAATTTAACACATTTGTTAAATAATAATTTTATTTATGTTTTATTGTGTAGGTAAAATACTACTTCTGAAGCTCAACAGGAAAAATGGATATGAAATCTTAATTCCAGGACCCAGAAAACCGAAAAAGAGCGTGGCAGCTAGATTCAAATTGGACTTAGAAAACATTCACTGTGATTAGATAGACTACAAAATGAGCTTATGATGTATTTACCCACAAATGTATTTTATTATTATCATTATATGAAAGTTTGTAATTATCCTAGGTTCTGACCCTATGCGGAAGAACACATAATAATCAAGACAAATCCTAATTACTGTAACTATGAAATTTCAACAAGCAACCATAATATCCAACAATAAAGTATATTGCGGAAAATAAATCAATCACACAAAATCAACATAATAATTTTGGCGACGAAGTGAAAAACTCGTGCGAGTAAAAAACCACTCCGGGTATCTCGACAACCAGCCCAATCCAATATATAGAGAAAAACTTACAGCGATTGTCAAGACCTATGGTGGCGACTCCACCGACTCAAGTACCTTTAGACTGCAAGAACTCAAGGAACTCCTCAAGCCCGTAACACACAGTTTTCTTTAGAACCTCTGAAGTCTCTGAGCGGATTGTCTCTGCAACTCTAAACGCCGAAACTCCGACTACCAAACTTCCTCCTAAAGAACTCTGAAGGATTAGGAATTTTGGGTAAGGTTGTGTTGAAGGTTTATCAAAGAGAGATTCTCACCATTAACAAAGAAGACAAGAAGATGAAGGAAGTCTTCAATGGTGGAATCAAAGAAGGTTGAAAGCTTTGAAGGATTTTGGCTCAAATGATTTGTGTTTCAACACTTGGGGAAAGTGGCTACATGTTCTATTTATAGGTAGGGTGAATAGAGTTTTTCAAAGTGAAAAGACTAAAAAACGCGTTCAGATCACAGTCGCTTTCGAACGATTACTCGAATGCACCACGAACGCACTAGAAAGACTCGTTCGAACGCTACACGAACGCACCACGAACGCTTGCTCTATGGAATGTTTCGTTCGAACGCTTCCACGAACGTACCGTGAACGTTTGCTATCTGGAATATTTTCTTCGAACCCAATGGAGAACGTGCCACTAAAGCCACACGTTCGAACGCTGCAACGAACGCAACACTAACGAAAATGCTCCAACTTTGTCAAAAATCAGTCCAATTGCTCCAAGTTCTTCAAGAGTTATTACAACTCAATTGAACTTGTTTGTCACGAACATTGCCAATAAAAATGGAACTAACAATCTCCCCCTTTGATATTCCGTGATAAAACACTACATAATACAAACTACGACGGTATAGACCCAAAAAGAAAATAGCCAACTGTTAACCATCAAAACAGTGACTTATTACATTATGACTCGATCTAATACCTAACCAAGTAGTCTCCAAATCAATGTCACCTCAGCAACAAACCTGCTTACCTGAAACATCCACAAACAATAATATACCTTGAAATGCATTAGGATTATCAAGAATTAAATTAATCAGGTATAAAACTCATGCATGAACAAGTAGATATCATTCTCCCCCTTAATCTTAACTCTCCTTAAAACGGAGATAACAAAAGGATAAACTAGGCTACTACTCCTCATTAATTAAACTAGGCTACTACTCCCCCTTAATCTACTCTCCCCTTTTTTGTCACGAAATGACAAAGGATGAAGGTACCAGGAAAAACAACAGGAGATAACTCATGCAAGAGTATATGCAAACAGAACTTACTTCCCCTTACTAACAGGCCCACACAGTTAGCTTAAAACATACGGGAAGTAAACACTCATAGATATGCAAAACAAATGATATGCAATGACAAGAGCATAAACAAATACACAATGAGGTAAGAAAAACTATTATAAAAAACTGACCGAAACAGTGCTTCAAGCAAATACAATGATACTCAGTCAGTATTCAGCGGTTTATGACATGAAATAATATGCATCACTTTAAATTTGGCTAAATACAACACTTATGTGTTGGGGTTTTATAGGGAATTACCGGGTTAGCGCAGCAGAACGCGGAAAATCAGAATTTTCGATTTCAAATTTTTTCTTGGATCAATTAAATAAACTTATTTATTTAATTACCCAATACTTAAAATCTGAAATTTTAACCCAAGAAATCAAATTTCTTATAATTATCGAATTGACCCCATAACTTTGTATTTTGATCATTTTGGTCCTCAAATAGTCAAATACATATTTAAGTGATTTCAAATTAATCCAAAAATGATTTATACATGTCTAATACATGAAAATATAAATTACAACAAAAATCCCCATTTTTTTTTCAATTGCCGAACAGCCCACAGATTTTCCAGGATTTACAATTTGGTCATTTTTTGTTCAAAATATGTCAAGATCAAATATCATCAATCCCAAATTTAACATACATCATATATACATCAAATTACATCACATATATATGAAAAGCCCCAAATTTGGAAAGGATTATGAACCCTAATTTTACAAATTATCCAAATGATCAAATTTCACCAAATTAATAAAATCCAACACTTTAATTCAATCTTTAATACACCAAACAAGTCTCACCATCATGAAACAAATCAAGAAAAATTCCAGGTCATCAATGAGTGGCTAAGCAATTCTAGAATGGCAACATCACCATCAAATGGCTAAAAGAGTGCTAATGAACTAATTTCATGCATTCTTTATTAACATACATGCTCATATCTTTCAAACAAGTTCACAACCATTTAAATTACATACTTAAAGAGTAGAGAATTATAAGCATCACAAGTTGAAGCCTAGATACATGGAAATAATTTCCTAGTTGAAGAAAGTTGGAAATTACTTACAAAATCCAAGAATTTGCTTGATGTATTTCCTTTGTTCTTCAAGTTTTCCTCTCAAGCTTTCTTTGTAATTTATTTTTGTAACTTATTGTGTTTTTAGAAAATGAAACAAAAAATCTTATATATTTTCCCTTCAATTGCCGCGTGATGGGAGAGAAAGAAATACAAGATATTTTCATTTTATTTCAATTAATTAAAATGGTAAATGACTAAGCTTACTTGTTTCATTTGATCACTATATCATTTAATACAATGAAACAAATGTAACCAATCATTCCAAGTCATTAAAAGTAGAATCATTACTAAAGATATTTCTTATTTCAATTAATTTAATTATTTAACAATTAAATAATTAAATACAAATATTTTAAAATATGTATTATATTACATTAAATATCTCAAATACACATATTAATGATATATGTCAAATATCATAATTTGATAATTAATTAATGTGTATTTAATAATATCAAATATTAAATACAAATACACATTAATTAAGAAATGACCATTAAGTCCATTTGCATGTATTTTTCGTTTAACCGTTAAACGAGTTATAAATAATCAGTATTATTCATAAAAGTTGCCATAGTGCTCTACGAGTATATTTCACTAGTGAGACTCTATAGGTTCAGACATATTCGTCACGAAATTAAATTTCGTGTCCATAATCTACCCACCCGTAAATTATGACGAACACGGATAAACTCTCTGAACCATACAGGTCGAGGTCATTGTATATGTATAATCCATCAGTCACAGGTATCCCGATTATTCCAGAGATATAGATGTAAACGTCAAATCTCTATAGATATAATCACGTCGATGTTTCTATCAGCAATCCCTAATAACACTTAGAACTAATTTCTATAGTATACCACGGGCCCATGGATTTAACAGATTGCTAATTCAATATTGAATACTTATGCTCTGTACACAGAACTGACAGATCCTTTCATGATACACCAAAGATATCATGAGCATCAGTCCATACCCAATAAACATGCGGAGTTCTAATCTAAATAGATCGGTGACGTGACTGCCATCTAAGTATGGAGGATAACTCATATATCTACAGTGGTATCGCAAGTCAAAGAATCACTATGCTCACTCAACCCGAGAAGATTCTTATTGACTTTGGTGTACCATCCGTTAAGAATATTTGGTGAATCGTTAAGTGTTTATCCATTATAAACACCTACACGTCTATACGAGTCTCCAAGACTCAAGGTTCATTAAAAAACCCATCGGAATCCAAGATTCCAATATACGATATGTACCAGTCTCAACAGGTTTACATTACTGACCAAGTAGTGTAAACCTTGACCAGGAACTGTCTAAGAATGACAACGTCATGATACATCACAATGTCAGTTGCGACGCTTTTGCAACAGTATCATAATTAACATTATAAGGTCGGTTATGTCTTTACCATATAAAAGAGGATGTTATATAATGGAAACTGTTTATTTTATTCATAATAAAATATTACATTAGTATTTACAGGGAAATACATAATAAAATTGGCGCTTTGAGCACCAACCCTAACAAAATCTCCCATTTGCTCTAGTGCCAATATCGATTGTATCTAATATCCATCGACTCCACATGTTTATCAAATAACTTCAGAGGAATGGCCTTGGTAAGCGGGTCTGCTACATTATCTTCACTCGGTACCTTGTACACACGACATTATCCCCCCACGAAACACAATCTCTCAAATGATGTGGTATTTTCGTTCCACATGATTCTACTTCTGATGCACCCTTGGTTCTTTTGCTTGCGCAATGAATCCAGTATTATCACAAGATAACGAAATCGGATTCTCGATACTTGGGACTACTCCCAATTTTGTGATAAAGTTCCTAACCCATACAGCTTTCTTTGCATCTTCAGAAGCTGCAATATATTATGCCTATGTGGTGGAATCAGCTGTCGACCCCTTTTAACTCTTCCAACAAACTGCATCTCCCTTAAGGGTAAACACGAATCCTGATGTAGACTTTCTATCATCAGGATCCGATTGAAATCGGAATATGTATACCCATTAACTTATAGTTCGCTTCCTCCATCCATAATAAACTTATCTTTAGTACCTTTAAGATACTTGAGGATATGTTTAATGACCATCCAATGATCATTTCCTGGATTGGACTGATACCTGCTGGTCACACTAACTGTAAATCTGATATCAGGCTAAATACATAACATGTCATACATGATGCTGCCAAACATGAAGCATAAGGCTGATTAGACATTCTAATCTTCTGTTTGTGGAAACATCTTCTTCGAAATATGTAAGCCATGTCTCAAGGTTGGGTCATAGCTCGAGGAACAAAAAGAGGAATCACATGAATACACTCAACATGCTTCTTACCTAAGTCATGTTTAGGAGGGTTAGGCACAGCTCTAAATGATGACATCTTGTTGCAATTAAGCTCAACACTAATACCTAGCATGTGGTCTAGTTTTTTTATTCACACTAGAAAATACAGACAATTGAGTTCTAGCATTTTCAATTTGTTCGGCCTCTAAAGTTTCTTCCATATCATCTAGGCCTCTATTCCTCTCCTCCAAGTCATCTACCATCAAGAGGCTTTGCTCAAATTTGGCTTGAGCTTCATTATTTTCTAGTTTTACTATTTTAGCCTCTTATTGACACCTATATTAGTCCTTCTTAATAGATAAACTCTCATTAAACAGTTCAACATAAGCTATCTGAAGACTATCATCATCTACATACTCATCGAGTGAGACTTCTGAATCAGCATCATCATCACTAACAATAACCTCTCACTCACCAGACACACTAGCAGCAAAGGCCATAAAATTGCTCTTGTCTTTAGCAGACTCATCAAAAGTATAACCACCTTCTGAATCACTAAGGGGGGCTGCCATAGCTTTCTTACATTTAGCCTTAAGGTATGTGGTGTTGGGGTTTTATCAAAGGCGCAACAGAAGGGCGCGGTTCGGACGAAATAGTAACTTTAAAATTTTTAAACTTACTGAATAAATTATTCAAAATCCAATATGAATAATTCATTCATATCTCACCTAAAAATATTTATTCGATATCAAATAACGACATAAATAATTTAGAAACATCACGAAACTTTTACGAAAATATTTTTCCGTAAAATAGCATAAAAACGCGTTTTTTCCCGAACCGACCAACCAATACACATGGGGAAATAGTACTTGGGCAGTTCATGGGCTGCCCAAATAGTGACCAATTCACTATTTGTGGTTAGATCACATAAATATATAAATGATAGGAGGTCCCTGTGATTTGTTCCTAGATTGAGAATGATATGAGACAATATCAATCCACGAAGGATAATCATTAAATATACTTAGTCAGAGCATTATCGAGATTGGACATCGATGAATGCGTAAAAGACTAGTATTACACTTGTGCGCGTTGTGAGGGCACAACGACATAGTTCTCATATATTTGGGTATAGGATACTCATGCAAGTGTAATAGGAGGTTGTGTTTTACCGATGGTACGGGAAACAGCTTCGCTCTGGATAGACCCCATCGGAATTCCATTGGTAGTATGACTATGTGTCTATGGAAGTCCGAAATCAGGGTTTGTGTGTTTGGTCTAAACCTGAGACTTGCACCGCTAATGCTTGCGACAATCAATATACTTTGGTTACGGTCGTCCAGGGCTTTAACAAGTTCTGTGTACGCCAATGCTGGGTATATTGAGAATCGTAGTGTGTTGGGTGTGATGTCAAGACGGAAGTGTCACTCCAGTCATATGGAGATGATGATCACGCATGGATACATAACTGGTTCTCTAAAAAGGTTGCAACCGTCGGGATAATATGACTTGGTCATGATTATCCGATATTAAAGAGACTAGTTGCTCGTAATCCGATATATGCTTCGTACGGGGCAGACACTGTACCAGCCCAGGCCTTGCATGTGATCATCCGATACTGGACAGAAATACGCAATACTACGTATACTACGCCTGATATAGATCCTTTATTCCTGTAAGGATATTTCCGGAGAATTGGGTAGGCATGGTGCTTTGCTAGAAGCCAACCTTGTCTTTTAATTCGGTATAAACGTAATACGAGGTACTTACGTGTTCCGATAGTCGACGACCGAATTTACTGCCAACATATCCGGGGATCTCATGGGTCGCTTCCCGAAGATTCACCGATGACGTATGACTCGCACTTTAATTAATCTGGGATTAATAAGATGAGAGAGAAAATTAATCTGGGATTAATTGCGGAGATATTTTATCTGGGATAAAATATCAATTAAAGAGAGATAACGATTAATTTGGAATTAATCGATTAATTAATATATTTGATATATTAAACGAAATTGGATTTCGACGCGAAATTAAATTAGATTTTAATTCGGGCGAACGAGTTAATTTAGAATTAATTCTTTAGCGACGTGAATAGTGATTTCGCTATGCGTAATCATTTAATTACGTCGCAACGGAAAATTTGTTAATTTGGAATTAGCGAACCCAAGCCCGAGATTATTTGCGAGCGCATTCGCATTTCGAATGCGAGTGCGGCACACAAGTCAAATCAAGCGTCAAATCATTAGTCGCATCAAGCGTCAAATCACTTGTCACTTTGAGTGATGTGACTTGACAACTTGTGATTGAGTGATGTGTGTGGTTGGCATTTGTGGGCATTAATTGCCTTGAATTTTGGAACCAAAATTGGTATATGATTTTAGAAATTGAATTACCAAAACACTTAACACATTTAACTCTTCTCTCTCTCTATTCTCTTCATCTTACTCATGCCCAAAGGGCTGTGTATTTTCTGGTTTCTGGTTTGCCAAAAACAGTGAATGAGGGAAGCAAGTGCTTGGTTTTTGTGGCAAAAATCAAGAGAGCTAGCACTCCGAGGGACATGCAAAGTTGATAGGGAAGTCCACCCATGAGCCGGGAATCAAATGACGAAGCTTGGAGCTTGGTTTCTTGTTGATTGAAGGCCGAACCAATGAGCTTGGACAGTGAACTGCCGTGACTGTGAGGAGCAGAAACGTGAAGTTTTGTTCGTCAAAGCGTTGCTCAACCGATCTATGTGAGTGTTCCGCATCTCCCTCGAATGTATTCACTTATGTTTCATGCTTGTTTATTGATCTTGGGATGCTTAGAATCTCCAACACCAAAGCAGTGTGTTCAAATATATTTGTGAGGTCTACTTCATGCTATAGAATTTAATTTAATTATTGAATTCTCGTATTTTGTTTGGAGATTATCAATTTATGTAAAATAGTGGGAGGGCATCTTTATATTAAAAATCCATTATATGTTGAATGTTTTGTGATATTGATGAAATTACTTTTATCTGCTAACTCCTATTTCTTTTGTAAATTTTGTGATGGCAGCTACTACTTATAATCCTTTTGCACGTGTCTTGGACGCGAACAAACTAACTAGTCCTGAGAACTTTAGTGAATTGGAATTAGATCTTAAGATAGTCTTGAGATTGGAAAAATTGGGTTATGTGTTGGATAATCCAGTACCATTGGATATTGCTCTGGAGTCGACACATGAATAGAGAGAGTCATTTTAGAAATAGAGAGATGATGATCTGAGAGTCATGTCACTCATTCTCTGTACTATGTCTTCTGATCTAAAGAGGCAATGTGCTGATATGTTTGACTCCTTCAGTATCATAAGTCAGCTTCGAGAGCTATTTCTAAACTAGGAGCAGACCCTGGTGTATATAATCTCCATGGAATTGTTCCATGCTCGTTTGGCTGATGGCAAGCCAGTGAGTCCACATGTCCTGCACATGATGGATCTCATTGAGCAGCTTCGAAAGTTTGACATTTAGCTAAATGAGACATTGGGCAGGAATTTGATTCTTGGCTCACTCCCACCGGCATATTCCCAGATCATTATGAACTTCAACATGCATGGTATTTGTTGTTCCTACAGTCAGTTGCATAGGATGCTTCAGATTTATGAGGAGGACATCAAGAAGGGTGTTCCGACACTCATCTCGAAGTCCTCTTTGCCTAGTTCTTCTTCTTCTCAATCTACGAGATCGAGCGAGAAAAAGAAGAAAAAGGAAAATAAGGCTAGCTCTGGTGTTCCTCCTAAATGAAAGGTTGAAAAGTCATGCAGATCGAAGAAGAAGAAAGCTGTTGAAGACAAATTCCACCACTGTGGCAAGATTAGACATTGGAGACGCAACTATTCAGACTATATAGCTTCTGTCAGACGGGAGAGAGCCTCCGCATCAGGTATGTTTATCTTCTCTATCATTGATATCTCTTTGGCTTGTGAAGCCATTGGTTCTGGATGAGTTTTAGATTATGCTAGTCAGACTCACATATGTAATTCGTTGCAGGGGCTGAGGGTCAGTAGGATGCGTAATCCAGGCGAGATGCAACTGCATTTTGGGAGTGGAGATTATTTATCTGTAGCAGCCATTGGCGAATACGAGATTCATCTATCCAAAGGCAGCATCATTTTGACAGATTGTGTTTTTGTGCCTGGTTGTGTAGAAAATATTATATCCATGTTTATATTAGATACAAAAGAATATCATGTACATATTAAGAATCGTTCTATGTATATATATGATATGAATGATGTTTTGTTACACAAATGTTCAAATTTGCAAGGTCATTATATTTTGCATGCCATTAGAGATGTTTATGAAATTGGGGATAATAAACGTAAAAGATCTGAAATAACTGATACTGAATTATGGCATATGCGGTTAGGTCATATATGTGTACGATGCCTAACCCATTTGGTTAAGAATGGTTTGATTGAGAATCTAACCATAAAATTTTTCCAACCTGTGAATCTTGTATTTAGGGTAAAATGAACAAAGCCCCATTTACTGGAGTTGGACATCGGGCCACTGACTTATTGGAGCTCGTACATAGTGATGTATGTGGTCCTATAAGTCACACTGCTCATTGTGATTTTTCTTACTTTGTAATATTTACCGATGATTTATCACAGTATGGTTATGTTTATTTGATGAAACCTTTGAAAAGTTCAAAGAATTTCGAAACGAATAAGAAAAGTAAACTGATAAATTCATCAAATGTCTTCGATCAGATCGAGGCAGTGAATATATGAGTAGTGATTTTACCGAGTATCTTAAAGTGAATGGGATTCTCGCTCAATATAATCATTCGGGTACTCCACAACACAATGGAGTGTCTGAAAGGAGAAATCGGATTTTATTAGATATGGTCCGATCAATGTTGAGTTTTACTGATCTACCTTACTTTTAGAGGGGGTATGCTCTTCTTACTACTGCACATCTGTTGAATAGGGTTCCTTCTAAAGCTGTTCATACTACTTCATATGAGATATGGGTTGGTAGGAAACCGAACCTTAATTATATTAGGGTTTGGGGCTGTCCTGCAAACGTCAAGGTGACGCAGCAGGATAACCTTTTGCCTCAAGGGCGAAAAGTTAGGTTTGTTGGATATCCTTCGAATTCCTAAGGATATCAATTATATGAAACCGAGCATCGAAATGTGTTCGTAACTCATTTTTCCAAATTTCTTGAAGAAAATATTTTGGCAGAAAGTGGTAATCATAGAAGGGTTGAACTTGATGAAGTCCAACCTATAGATGAAAGACCGATAGAGGAATCACAGGTTCAGACAGAAGCATAACCTTCTGTAGGCACTGCATTTTTGCATATAAGTCCCTATGATGAGTCTCATTTGGAGGCACTACCTTTTAAGTCACGGAAGTCACGGGAAACGGACATCCGAAGGGGAAATTTAGAATAGACATGTCATCAAGTTCATTTCACAAGTTCACTATTTTCGTTCATGCTGCGTTCGTTACTTCGTTCGAACGTCAGGCAGATTGCGGGCGTTCGTGTAGCGTTCGAACTCACACCCAAGCTCAATTAGCCCACCAAAGCCCATTAAAATATTAATTAAATCATATACCAAATTAAATGAAATATTAATTAAATCATATACCAAACTAAATAAAACATTAAATGAAATCATGCCTAATTAAAATCAATCAACCAATTATATTCCCAATCAAATATATCTTATTCCTAACTTAACAAATATTATGCCTAATCCAAACAAATTAAATATATTAACTTCCTAATTAACCAAATCTTGTCCCCCCCTCAATCTTTTGTTTTCCTTGTTTGACACTAAATCAAATCCCCTTTAAATGCCAAATCTCTTTCCTTGTCAAGCAAGATTTAGCCCTACCCCTTTTGCCTATAAAAAAAACCCAATTCCAACCCTTGAAACCCCTAGTTCATTGACACAAGAAAAGACCCTAGTTCATTCACACAAGAAAAGACCCAAACTCATTGACACAACCAAACTCACACACACATCCCTCACAAATCAAACACACAGCCGAGACACATAAACACCAGCCACCCATTCCAACAAAACACCAAAAACAGTAATCTCAAACAGCCCATTTACCTCACCAAAACAGCCCCCAAGTCACGCCCAAACAGCGGTCCAAATCACATCTAAACAGCAGCCCATTTTACCGCAAATACATGATTCTAAAACACCAATAACAGCGATCAAAATACAGTAGTAAATCAGCAGTACGACAGCAGCAAAATATCAGCAAAACATGGAGAACGACGGCTCAAAACAGTGAGACAACGAACGAGAGCAGTGAACTAGAGGAGTTGTGGAGCACTAGCCCATTCCGACGATCGTGTACCGTACGTCCGAGAGTTGACATAAAAGGTTAAACCTGAGGGCACGTTTCTCATTAGTTTATATTCGTCTTTTAATTGTTTATTAAATTATATTCGCATGAGAGTCATTTGTGAATGCATGTTGTGGCTGTGAATAAAATGGAAAATGTGTCACCTCTTGTGGTATATAGGATGGAAACCCGGACATAAATTTCATAGCCGATTCCGAATGGACGGTAGTATGATCTGTACTCAGCATACAACCCCACGTACCACTTGAGTAAACGGCGCATATTTCATTTTCTGTTGTTTTGATGTGTTTATTATTCATTATTTAATTTCTGCCTGTTATTCGTTCGCATAATGATGTGATCGAGTGCATGGGCTTAGCAAGTCGGATTAAAGGTCCCCTATTTTGAGGGGTTAAAACCATTTACCACGATGCTTTGCCGCACCGGTTGATGTATATTCGGTTGAATGTAGATGTGTTCAATCGGGTATACGAAGTTAGATATTGCTTCTTTTATTTCTTATATGCATTGGTGATAAAGCGCATGGGCTTAGTAAGTGCGATTAAAGGTCCTCTATTTTGAGAGGTTAAAATCTTTTACCACGATGCTTTGCCGCGCTGTAGGCACTGCATTTTTGCATATAAATCCCGATGATGAGTCTCATTTGGAGGCACTATCTTTTAAGTCACGGAAGCCGCGGGAAACGGACGTCGGAAGGGAAAAGATGGAAATCAGTACTTTGTCGAATTTGACTCGCTTGTTTAGCTTCGGGCTCGCTGGTGGACCTCCGTTTTAAAGCACCTTTAGCCTAAAAAAACCCGCAAACACTTAACATTGGCCCAAAACCCCACATCCAAGCCCATCTCACCCAAGCCCAATCCAAAATAATTAAAATCTTTAAAAGACATGTCACAAATTAAATTAAATTAAAGTTAACTAATTTAAAATCAAATTAAAATCCAACACAAACTAAAATCCTATTAAATTAAATTAAAGTTAACTAATTTAAAATAAATCAATATCTAATTAAACTAAAACAAATTAAAATAAAATCATATACCAAATTAAAATAAAACAAATCTAAATAATCACCTACCAAAATAATAAAAATACTTACACAAATTAAAGAAATTGCATGCCTAATTAAAATCAATCATAACCAATTAAAATATTGTATTCCTAATCTAAACCAATCAAATATTTTACCTTCCTAATTCACCAAAATTTGTCCCCCAATCAAATATATATTTTCCTTTTGTGACACTAATTAGATATTACAAATCCCTATCCTTGCAAACCCTAATTGACAACTATAAAACACACACTAAATCAACCCTATTCTAGAGACTATTCACGGCACTTCAACCAAAAAAGAAAAGCAAAACCCTCTCCTCTCTCTTGAATCCCCACGGCAACAAACACAAAAACCATGAAACCCTAAACAACCTCATTCAACAGCCCCTAACCCTCACAAAGAACCTTCACCACGTCTTCATGCCTTCACGAATTACACACACAGACCAAATAACTCACAACCTTCACGCCACACAAGCCCCACGCTGACCAGCCCTGTTCACGCCATCTGCCCTCAGCCACTCATCACCCCCTTCGACAAAGGCAGCACCCTGCATGCGAACAAGACACACGTGAAACCCTTAATACAACACATGCATGGCCCTCAACCTTCACGCCCTCCTTACTCAAACGCATATAAGCCACCTTCACTAGCCCTCAACTAAACACGCGTCTCACACTCACCCTCCACTCACGCTAATCTTCAGCACACCAAAGCCTCGCCACCTTAAACAAACCAGCCACTTCACTCGCCCCTCAATAGCCATGAAGACACTCACTGCCGCAAGATAAATCATAAACAAACACGGCCCCTCACCCATTACATGAGCCAACCCTAACGCACAGAACCCTGCCCCCTTTGACCATTCAAAGAACCCCACGCAAATTGCCCAATTAACGCAAACTGCACAGCCCATACTACCGAAACTGCACTGTCCAGAAACTGTTCCTTTTTTTATCACCGAAAAACACCTTAAAACAGTCCCTAAAATCCTTAAAACAGTAAAAGAAAAAACTGCAATTAAAGCCTCCTTAAAATCACAAAAACAACAACCCAAACCACCCCCAAAAATGCAAAAATAGTGACTTTATAGACCTGAAACAGTGAGCAGCGAAACGGCAGCAAAACAGCGGCAAAACGGAGTCAAAAGAGTAGCTTGAGCAGTGAAACAGCAAGGTAAAACGCAAACCAGTGAACCAGAAAAGTTGCGGAGTGATAGCCCTTCCGACGGCCGTGAAACGCGAGTCCGAAAGACGACTTAAAAGGTTAGACCTGAGGGTACCTTTCACACTTGTTTTTTTTTATTTGATTTTTATTGATTCTTTTAATTGTGTTTTAATTATTTATTGAATATTGTTTGCATGTGATGTGTGTTGTGGCCATTGATTAAAACGGAAAATACGTCGTCTCTCGTGGTATATAGGATGGAAACCCAGACGTAAATTCCGTAGCCGATTCCGAATGGACGGTAGTGCAGTCTGTACTTGGGACACAACTCCACGTACCACTTGAGTAAACGGCGTATATTTCGCTTTATGTTATTTTGATTATTCTCACTTTATTATTCCGTCTTTTAATTTCCGCATGTTCTTTATTTTTGTGTGTATGATATGATTGAGCGCATGGGCTTAGTGAGTTAGTCCAAAGGTCCTCTATTTGAGAGACGAAGAGCCTAAAAGGCCACCTTTGTGACACTACTTCGCTGCGCGGACGAAGTGTGTTTGGTTGAATGTACGTTCAATCGGGCATACGAAGTCCTACACTTTTATTGTCTTTATTTCGTGTATTGTGATGTGACGCGCATGGGCTTAGTATGTTGGTCTAAAGGTCCTCTATTTGAGAGACAAATAGCCCCAGAAGGCCACCTTTACGGCAGTACTTTGTCGCGCCCCTTTATTTTGTTGTTTAGTATGACGTCTTCTTACATGACCATGCATCATATCACATTGCGCATGGGCTTAGTATGTTGGTCTAAAGGTCCTCTCTTTGAGAGACAAAGAGCCTAAAAGGCCACATTTACGGCAGTACTTTGCCGCACCTCTTTTATTTAGTTATTCGCTTCATAACGTTTTCTTGAAAATTCATGCATCATATTGCATTGCGCATGGGCTTATCAAGTGAGATTAAGGGTCCTCCACTTTGAGGGGTGAAAATGCTTGAAAGCTACCTTTTGCTACAATGATTTGCTGCGCCCTTTTATCTGTTGTTATGTACGAGAAGTCATATATTCATATGTTCATGTATGTGTCATGTTGTTTACTGCATTTTGGAGGTCATTGATATAACCCGTTCGAACGCGTTCCGAAGCGCCGCACGAACGCATGTTTTCTGTCTGGTCTCGTTCGAACGCTTTATCAAACGCTATACGGACGCGAACCTTCTGTTTACCGTTCGAACGCGTTTACGAACGCTACACGAATGCGAATACACTGAATTGAGTTATTTTCATCACATGTGCGTCTGTGTCTACATCTATCTTCTTTTGCACCACGTCATAGCATGCTCACTTTAATGCCTAATTGCATCCCTAAGCGTCTTTTTGCATTATGTACTTAGTTGACCCTTTTATTTGTGCATGGACATGTAATGGCTATTTGTTTATGATATGTCTATGAAATCGCATGTTCACCATCATTTGATTCGCCTTTATGTGTGCTTGTGTGGTTAGTATGTGCTTGCATTTCCATGAATACAATATGCCAATGAAATTGTCTGTTTGTTGATTTAATGCACTTCTAAGCATGCAATCTTATATGTGAAATACATGTATATTTAGGCGCATATTTTATTTTATAAATGTGAATTTAGAAGCATGATACCCTTAGAAATAAGTGTTACTTCAGCTTGTTTAAATTATTATATAAATCCTTTCATTACAAGTGACATGAGTAAGGGACCATTCTGAACCCAACGGTTTGAGGTCTTCCCTTGCGAGGGGTGAGTGCGGCCTTAAATCTCATTTTCCCGGTTCACACCGGGTGGCGACTCCATTATTCTCCGGTTTAGTCCCCCGTGGCTACTCCGTACTCCCGACCGGGCCGCGAGCCAGGGACAGCATGCGTCGCTCCAGATCCTGTGTTCCCACAGTCTGGCGACTCCACTGGGGATTGAGAATCGGCCCCGAAGTATTGTCTTGTAATGTTTGGATTCATGTTTTAATTGACCGTGTCTATAGTGGATAAAATGAGGGTTTAACCAAAGGCATTTTGAGGTTAGGTAATGGTTTGGTGTCTTCCTTCACTCACTACCTTTCTAGAAGGAAAAGCTGTGAAGGCACCTAGATAGCCATCTACTCGTAGCCTATTGTGATGGACTAATTTGGATGACTCGTTGTTTATTCCTGACAACAAGCGATAAGAGCCTAAGAGGCTTGGGTATTTAAGTGAGCCTCGCTCCACCTTCCCTCTGGGGAATCTACAACGGGAATCCATTTGACAGTCCGTCACACACCATAGCTCATTGGCACGTACCTTAGTGTATAAAA
Organism: Zanthoxylum bungeanum; assembly: GCA_019454045.1. Taxonomy (NCBI): domain Eukaryota; kingdom Viridiplantae; phylum Streptophyta; class Magnoliopsida; order Sapindales; family Rutaceae; genus Zanthoxylum; species Zanthoxylum bungeanum. Next base: position 19,114 of record SKCR01034433.1, read on the forward strand.
AAGGGTGCGCTCACTTGGTTGCTCGAACCCTTGAGTGGGGAGACCTAGTTGTGGGCCATCCTTCGCCGGTGAGAGCCTTTGTCTATACTCTTGCTAACCCACCCATAGACCGGGTTGGCTAAAGTAACAATTATTTCCTTGAATATGTGCTTATGGACCACCCTCATTTGGATGCAGTTGGACTATTGTCAGAAATGCGGGCTTGCTGGGCCATTTAAACTGGGGCAAGTTCGCACCTTATGACTATTAGGCCAAAAGCTTCTGAAATGTCGATGGGCCATTCTGTAGAAATTATTACTCTATGTTTGCATTATCTTTCTTTTATGCTTGTGCTTGGGAACATCATCGTTTGGATCCATTTGGACCATTTGTCATGAGATGTGAACTCGTTGGGCCGTTTAAACTGGGACGAGTTCATTCCTATGACAGTTAGCCCAAAAGCTTCTAAAATGATAGTGGGCCGACTTGTTTGAAAATTTTAGTTGATTTAGTATGTTATATATGCATCTCATGCACCCCATGCATACATACATCATGTTAACCCTTGTGTTCTGAAAGCCATCATAGATTCCCGTTGGGTTAGAAAAAAAGGGAAGACTCACCAAAATACTGAGAACAGACATGAGTGAATCAGATATTGAGGTATCCCGGATAGATCAGTTGGAAAATGGCTTCGCCAAGATTACTGAACAGTTGCAAGCCTTGACTACTGCCATGACAAATATGGATGTGCCCCGTGCCGGGGGAAATTCTGAGAATGTGAGGCGTGATGAGCCTTCGAATGGGTTGGGGGATGATGTCCCCACTTTTGATGATGACATGGCAGAATATGCAACAGGCAGAGTGATTGGGTCTCAGGCAGAATTTCAGAAGCTTCGGGATCAAGTTGAAACAGTTACCCGCAAAATGAAGGGTAAGAACGAGGATTTGCTAGATTATGAGGCAATGACCTTCGGAGAACAGCTGCCAGCTCAGTTTTAAATGCCCGACATGACCAAGTTTAATGGGAACGGAGACCCGAGGGTCCATCTGCAGCAATATGTCTCAGTCATGAGTTCAATGGGCCTATCACAGCGCCAAGTCCAAAAGATGTTGGGATGTCACTCGAGGGGGCACCTGTGGTTTGGTATCATAGCCTTGAGAAGAAGGTTAAGGAAGATTGGAAGGAACTAGCTGATACTTTTCTGAAGCAGTATGTTACAGACTTAGAAATTGACTTGTCACTCCGTGATTTGGAGAACACTAAGCAGAAGCCGGAAGAAAGCTTCAAGGAGTATGTAGACCGCTGGAGAAGCCAGCTTCTGAAAATGCAGACTCGGCCCTCTGAGAAAGACCAGATCAAAATGATCATCAAGGGTACTAAGCCCTCCATTTATGGTAAGCTGCGGAGGATGACTTTGATGATTATAGATTTCTGACAATTGAGAGAGACGGTTATGGATATTGAAGAAGAAGAGGCTGAAAACAGAAAGTTCTATGGTCAGAATAGAAGGAATATTGAGGGACCTTCAGGGACCAAGCCCGCTACCGCTGAGGTCACTGCCATTAAGAGCAGGCGATTTTCCAACCTTGGTAAGCCTCTTTCAAGGGTGTTCGAAAAGCTGAAGGCGCAAAGACTTCTGGAACCCTTAGAGGCTAAACCAATTCCAAACCATGTACCACCCAACCTTGACCTAAGCCTGTATTGTCACTTCCATCGGACAAGGGGTCACGAAACTGATAGTTGCACCCGCCTTAGGCATGAGATCCAAAACCTCATTGACTCCCACAAAATACCTGACCCAGAAAGAGAACAACCCAACGCACACATAAATCCCCTACCCAACTACATGATCAACTCTGGCCTACCCGAAACCCTTGTCCTCCAAACTCTCAACCACTCAGCTTCATTCATAGGAATATGGGATGACAACGATGGAGAACCATAGGCCAATGAAGAAGGCAATGCTGCGAATGATGAAGTTATTCCTCATAGTTTATTTGATCCTACATTTTTAATAAAGACATTGATTTTGTCTCTTCGTTCGAACCTTTTCTTAATGATAATAAAGACGTTCGTTTTGCTTACTTGCCTGAATCTCTTCCTTTCAACCGGCAACATGAGTGTATTTGAGAAAAGCATTCAACCTTGGTAATATGAAATTCAGTGATGTTTAGAACATGGGGAATTCCCGAAAGCAGCAAACAGAAAAGATATGGTGGTCATTCAGAAATTGAGAAATGGGGGCAGTGGGACTATCAGACTTGGAAGGGAATGAGTTCACCGAGCCAATTAAAGTGGAAATGATTACTTTGCCTGAGGAAGAATTGGCGGAAGACCTAACCCAACGGGATAGGGAACTCATTCATGCATGCATGCATACACGTAACATACTTTGCATTCTTTTGTGTTTGTTTTGCTTTGTATTCACAGGTTTTGAAGCAGAAAGAGAGAAAGCGGCAAAGACAAACCAATCAGGAACAGCGACAGTACTGTATCAGTCTGGGGGCGAGGCCCATATCAGTATCAGTTGGGGGCGAGGCCCATATTAGTTTCAGTCTTGGGGATGAGTCCCAGGGGCGAGGCCTATATCAGTATCAGTTTGAGGCGAGGCCCATATCAATATCAGTCTGGGGGCAAGGCCCACATCAGCATCAGTTTCCGCCGGGTATGGCATTCTAGGGGCGAGGCCCACATCAGTTCAATATCAATTCTGCCGGGTATGGCATTCTGGGGGCGAGGCCCACATTGGTTCAGTATTAGTTCTGCCGGGTATAGTACTCTGGGGGCGAGGCCCACATTATTATCAGTAATGGTTCAGAAATGGACCACTCTCTTATCAGCAACGGTTCGGAAATGAACCACTATTATATCAGTAATGGTTCGAAAATGGACCACTATCTTATCAGCAACGGTTCGAAAATGGACCACTTTCATCAGTATTGGTTCAGAAATGGACCACTCTCATATCAGTATTGGTTCGGAAATGGACTATCTCTCCGCAGCAATGGTTCAAAAATGGACCATTCTCATATCAGGCATGGTTCGGAAATGGACCATCATCTCATCTCGCCGAAAATGGCACTCCGAAAATGGAGCACGGTTCGAAATAGACCATCATCTCATCTCACTCGCCGAAAATGGCACTCCGAAAATGGAGCACGGTTCAAAATGGACCATCATCTCATCACTCGCCGAAAATGGCACTCCGAAAATGGAGCACGGTTCGGAAATGGACCATCATCACATCTCGCCAAAAATGGCACTCCGAAAATGGAGCACGGTTCGGAAATGGACCAAGGAAGGCCTAACCCATCAGAATATGATACATATCCATGCATACATGCATACATATCACATACATACAATGTTTGTTTGTTTGTTTTTTTTGTTTTTTTTTGTTTGCTTTGTAGCGGCAAAGACCATCTCATCAAATAACGGTCCCAAAATGGAGCACACATAGCAGATGCTGGAAATGGCGTTCCAAAATGGAGCACACATAGCAAAGGCCGAAAATGGCGTTCCAAAATGGAACACACACAGCAAATGCCGGAAATGGCGCTCCAAAATGGAGCACACACACAAAAGATGCCGAAAATGGCGCTCTAAAAATGGAGCACGGTTCGGGAATGAACCAGGGGTCGCAGCACCTCACCACCAAATCAACTCAACTCAACACATGGTAAGTCAAGTGGCAGCTGGCGAGCCAGGTAAGTGAAAAAGCATTGCATAACTTTGATAGGATTGTCACTGTTGCACATTACACAAGTCCCATCAAAGTGGGGGCGACTGTAGGCACTGCATTTTTGCATATAAATCCCGATGATGAGTCTCATTTGGAGGCACTATATTTTAAGTCGCGGAAGCCGCGGGAAACGGACGTCGGAAGGGAAAAGATGGAAATCAGTACTTTGTCGAATTTGACTCGCTTGTTTAGCTTCGGGCTCGCTGGTGGACCTCCGTTTTAAAGCACCTTTAGCCTAAAAAAACCCGCAAACACTTAACATTGGCCCAAAACCCCACATCCAAGCCCATCTCACCCAGCCCAATCCAAAATAATTAAAATCTTTAAAAGATATGTCACAAATTAAATCAAATTAAAGTTAACTAATTTAAAATCAAATTAAAATCCAACACAAACTAAAATCCTATTAAATTAAATTAAAGTTAACTAATTTAAAATAAATCAATATCTAATTAAACTAAAACAAATTAAATAAAATCATATACCAAATTAAAATAAAACAAATCTAAATAATCACCTACCAAAATAATAAAAATACTTACACAAATTAAAGAAATTGCATGCCTAATTAAAATCAATCAAAACCAATTAAAAATATTGTATTCCTAATCTAAACCAATCAAATATTTTACCTTCCTAATTCACCAAAATTTGTCCCCCAATCAAATATATATTTTCCTTTTGTGACACTAATTAGATATTACAAATCCCTATCCTTGCAAACCCTAATTGACAACTATAAAACACACACTAAATCAACCCTATTCTAGAGACTATTCACGGCACTTCAACCAAAAAAGAAAAGCAAAACCCTCTCCTTTCTCTTGAATCCCCACGACAACAAACACAAAAACCATGAAACCCTAAATAACCTCATTCAACAGCCCCTAACCCTCACAAAGAACCTTCACCACGTCTTCATGCCTTCACGAATTACACACACAGACCAAATAACTCACAACCTTCACGCCACACAAGCCCCACGCTGACCAGCCCTGTTCACGCCATCTGCCCTCAGCCACTCATCACCCCATTCGACAAAGGCAGCACCCTGCATGCGAACAAGACACACGTGAAACCCTTAATACAACACATGCATGGCCCTCAACCTTCACGCCCTCCTTACTCAAACGCATATAAGCCACCTTCACTAGCCCTAAACTAAACACGCGTCTCACACTCACCCTCCACTCACGCTAATCTTCAGCACACCAAAGCCTCGCCACCTTAAACAAACCAGCCACTTCACTCGCCCCTCAATAGCCATGAAGACACTCACTGCCGCAAGATAAATCATAAACAAACACGGCCCCTCACCCATTACATGAGCCAACCCTAACGCACATAACCCTGCCCCCTTTAACCATTCAAAGAACCCCACGCAAACTGCCCAATTAACGCAAACTGCACAGCCCATACTACCGAAACTGCACTGTCCAGAAACTATTCCTTTTTTTTTATCACCGAAAAACACCTTAAAACAGTCCCTAAAATCCTTAAAACAGTAAAATAAAAAACTGCAATTAAAGCCTCCTTAAAATCACAAAAACAGCAACCCAAACCACCCCAAAAAATGCAAAAACAGTGACTTTGTAGACCTGAAACAGTGAGCAGCGAAACGGCAGCAAAACAGCGGCAAAACGGAGTCAAAACAGTAGCTTGAGCAGTGAAACAGCAAGGTAAAACGCAAACCAGTGAACCAGAAAAGTTGCGGAGTGATAGCCCTTCCGACGGCCGTGAAACGCGAGTCCGAAAGACGACTTAAAAGGTTAGACCTGAGGGTACCTTTCACACTTGTTTTTTTTATTTGATTTTTATTGATTCTTTTAATTGTGTTTTAATTATTTATTGAATATTGTTTGCATGTGATGTGTGTTGTGGCCATTGATTAAAACGGAAAATACGTCGTCTCTCGTAGTATATAGGATGGAAACCCAGACGTAAATTCCGTAGCCGATTCCGAATGGACGGTAGTGCAGTCTGTACTTGGGACACAACTCCACGTACCACTTGAGTAAACGGCGTATATTTCGCTTTATGTTATTTTGATTATTCTCACTTTATTATTCCGTCTTTTAATTTCCGCATGTTCTTTATTTTTGTGTGTATGATATGATTGAGCGCATGGGCTTAGTGAGTTAGTCCAAAGGTCCTCTATTTGAGAGACGAAGAGCCTAAAAGGCCACCTTTGTGACACTACTTCGCCGCGCCGGACGAAGTGTGTTTGGGTTGAATGTACGTTCAATCAGGCATACGAAGTCCTACACTTTTATTGTCTTTATTTCGTGTATTGTGATGTGACGCGCATGGGCTTAGTATGTTGGTCTAAAGGTCCTCTCTTTGAGAGACAAATAGCCCCAAAAGGCCACCTTTACGGCAGTACTTCGTCGCGCCCCTTTATTTTGTTGTTTAGTATGAAGTCTTCTTACATGACCATGCATCATATCACATTGCGCATGTGCTTAGTATGTTGGTCTAAAGGTCCTCTCTTTGAGAGACAAAGAGCCTAAAAGACCACCTTTACGGCAGTACTTTGCCGCGCCTCTTTTATTTAGTTATTCGCTTCATAACGTTTTCTTGAAAATTCATGCATCATATTGCATTGCGCATGGGCTTATCAAGTGAGATTAAGGGTCCTCCACTTTGAGGGGTGAAAATGCTTGAAAGCTACCTTTTGCTACAATGATTTGCCGCGCCCCTTTATCTGTTGTTATGTACGAGAAGTCTTATATTCATATGTTCATGTATGTGTCATGTTGTTTACTGCATTTTGGAGGTCATTGATATAACCTGTTCGAACGCATTCCGAAATGCCGCACGAACGCATGTTTTCTGTCTGGTCCCGTTCGAACGCGTTATCAAACGCTATACGGACGCGAACCTTCTGTTTACCATTCGAACGCGTTTACGAACGCTACACGAATGCGAATACACTGAATTGAGTTATTTTCATCACATGTGCGTCTGTGTCTACATCTATCTTCTTTTGCATCACGTCATAGCATGCTCACTTTAATGCCTAATTGCATCCCTAAGCGTCTTTTTGCATTATGTACTTAGTTGACCCTTTTATTTGTGCATGGACATGTAATGGCTATTTGTTTATGATATGTCTATGAAATCGCATGTTCACCATCATTTGATTCGCCTTTATGTGTGCTTGTGTGGTTAGTATGTGCTTGCATTTCCATGAATACAATATGCCAATGAAATTTTCTGTTTGTTGATTTAATGCACTTCTAAGCATGCAATCTTATATGTGAAATACATGTATATTTAGGCGCATATTTTATTTTATAAATGTGAATTTAGAAGCATGATACCCTTAGAAATAAGTGTTACTTCAGCTTGTTTAAATTATTATATAAATCCTTTCATTACAAGTGACATGAGTAAGGGACCATTCCGAACCCAACGGTTTGAGGTCTTCCCTTGCGAGGGGTGAGTGTGGCCTTAAATCTCATTTTCCCGGTTCACATCGGGTGGCGACTCCATTATTCTCCGGTTTAGTCCCCCGTGGCTACTCCGTACTCCCGACCGGGCCGCGAGCCCGGGACAGCATGCGTCGCTCCAGATCCTGTGTTCCCACACGCGCCGGATAATGTATATTCGATTGGATGTGAGATATGTTCAATCGGATACACGAAGTCTGATATCGTTGTCTTTACTTCTTTATATATGTATTGTGTTGTTTGCGCATGGGGTTAGTAAGTGCGATTAAAGGTCCTCTATTTTGAGAGGTTAAAATCCTTTACCACGATGCTTTGCCGCGCCGGATAGTGTATGTTCGATTGGATGCGAGATGAGTTCAATCGGATACGTGAGGTCCTACATTGTGGATCTGTTTGTTTATGTAAGTGTTGCATGCATCAGGTCTGGTTCCGTTCGAACATGTTCTCGAACGCCACACGAACGCGAACCTTCTGTTTACCGTTCGAACGCGTTCTCGAACGCACACGCATTTTCTTAGTTTCATCATGCATCAGGTCTGGTTCCGTTCGAACGCGTTTTCAAACGCCACACGAACGCGAACCTTCTGTTTACCATTCGAACACGTTCACGAACGCTACGCGAACGTGCACACATTTTCTTGGTTTCATCATGCATCAGGTCTGGTTCCGTTCGAACGCGTTCTCGAACGCTACACGAACGCGCACCCACTGCTCTGAGTCTTTTTCATCACATCACGACATATCTATTTTAGCATATAGTTGTCTCCTTTTTTACCTTATGCATTTGTAGTACCGCTTTAGGTATCTATTTCCTTCATGCGCTTAATTGTCTTTCCTTAATATGCATGCTTGTATGAATGTTATTTGTTTGCGCTTCTGTGTCTACCAATGTGAAATTGTATGCTTTCCGTATGTCAATTATCTGTATGCAAATTGAGACATAGATTACATGCAAATAGGCTGTATGCGAATTCGGATATGTGTTACATGTAAATTTAGATGAACTTGTTGATATATGCATGCGAACTTAGGGGTAAATCATCATTGGAAATATGTTGCTTAGGCTTGGTTAGATTATTGCACAAATCATGTTATTACAAGTGGCATAAGTAAGGGACCATTCCGAACCCAACAGTTTGAGGTCTTCCCTTGCGAGGGGTGAGTGCGGCCTTAAATCTCATTTTCTCGGTTCACACCGGGTGGCGACTCCATCATTCTCCGGTTTAGTCCCCCGCGGGCTACTCCGTACTCCTAACTAGGCCGCAAGCCTAGAACAGCATGCGTCGCCCAGTTTCTGTGTCCCACACCTTCTAGTTCCACTCACCGTATGTTTACTAGGATATCGAGACCTCCTGAGCGCTTGTATTTGATACAAGAAAAGAGTCTCAATGTGCTCATTGTCAATGAGTGTAATATCTCGAATATTTTTGGAACGATTTTAGAAATTTTCCGAATTGAAGTTTGGAATTTGGAACTGATTGATATTCGAAAATAAGGCTCAATATGTCAGAAAATAGATTGGAATATTTTTAAGTGAATTTTCATCGCGTTACAAAACGCGATATTTCAAGAACCGGTTATGCGATTTCTGATTTTATTATTATATGCGTAAAAGTTTCTTATTTCGGCTATAAAGATAGCAAACGAACTCTGTTTGTGCTGATTGGAAAACCATTTCCAAGACGAACAACTTTTGTGTTGAATATTTTTCCAAATTTCGAGTATAAGAGCCTCAAATTTATATTTTTGAAGAAGGAAAAGGTTAAGGACGTAATTATAATTTCTCAAGGTCAAAATGTAATTTCCAAAAAATTCCTATAAATACCATGAAGTTTTCAGAAGTTGCAAAAATGGCATAAGCTTTCCACTTCTCTCACCCGACCCATCTTCTTCCTTCTGATGATTTGGGGCAGCAGCTCGCCAGTCGGCCATCCGGCCACAGCCGGCCGTCGCTACGACAACGGAGGAGCGGTTGGCCACCCTGTGTCCAACGATGGCTGGCGGCGACTCCAGAAAAGCCGGAAACCGCCGCTGGAGAGTGAGAAACTCACGCACATGGGTGTTCCGATCCCGGATCCTCGACCTATGACCCAACCTTGAGACACGTCTGCCCAAATGGTGAAAATGAAGAAAATGAAAAACAAATGAAAGTGAAGATGAAGAATATGAAAATGAAGATGGAGAATATGAAAGTGAAGATGGAAAAAATATATAGAAAATTATATTTTGTCATTTTGTTTATTATTTTATGTTTTTTTATTGTGATAAATTTTGTAATTTTTTTTTATATCAATGAAGATATCATTGCTATAGTTTTTCATAATAAATTTGTAATAATATTCTTATGTTTTCTAAAATTTAATTACTTTTGTAATGAAATTAGTTTGAAAATAATTTGTAATGTCAATTTGAAATTATAATTTCTGTATGCCCTTTTAGCGTAAAAAATTCGACACTAAAAGTAATAAAATAATATATATATTTTAATATTATAGTTTTAGCGTCGAAATATTCGATACTAAAGGTAATACATTTCGACGCTAAAAGGAAAAATAAATAAGTTTTATATTAATTACAAATTTATTTGGCGTTGAAAATATTTGTCGCCAAATACGTGCTTTAGCATCGAAAATTACAATTTATTGTCGAAATCTTTTTGATGCAGAATGTTGTACTTTAGCGTCGAAATTTTTTATTTCGACGATAATTGTCTTTTTCGTCCACGTTTTAGCATCGAAAATTAGCGACGCTAATAACCTTTAGCATTAATATTTTTAGACGTTAAAAACCTTATTTTTTGTAGTGTGAGTAAACAAAAAAACACACAAGGGAATTCATTTGAATCACAATGAAATACAAATTCAGACACTTACAAATAGCTACAAGGATTCTTATAAATACAATCAATCAGCACATGTATGAATTTTATTTTTCATTTTTATTATTTATATTTGGAGCTTAGTTGTGTTAGTTTTTATATTATCCAAGAGTTCTGTACAATTATTTATTATAGTTGGGTTATGTTGTTTTTACAATATTGATTATACGCCCTCTCAAGATCAAAAACATATAATGACCCCTTATTTACACACATACTTCTTTCATGGACATATAGATTAGATATGGCAAAACTCTCGATGAGGAAGGGGCATGTACGATCCGATATGTTAGGGACTTTGACGTAATTATGATTTTATCGGGTATTGTAGCGGAGCGTAAAAAAAATCAAAATTTTTCCAATTTCAAAAATTTTCTTTAAGCTATTTATTTTAATATTGAATCCAAAATATTTTTTTTATAAATGTCCAATTATCCCTTGATCGAAATTACCCAATAATGCATACTTTTATATTTTGCTCATTTTAGTCCTAAAGTGTCAATTACATATTTAAGTGTTTCTAAAACACTACCAAAATGATTAGTATGCATTTGATATACTTTATTACATCCATGAAATGAAAAGCCTCAATTATAGAATTAGACATAAACCCTAAAATATTTAATTAATCAAATTAACTAAATAAAACTAAAATTAACTTCCAATCAAATTTTAATCCAAACTTTCCAACAACACAAAAGTCTCACCACAATAAAAACATTCAAGAATAATTCTATGTTTTCATAGAGTAGTACAAGAACTCTAAAATGATAACTTGTTATTCTTTAACCAAATTAAACTACAATAACACTTATTAAGCTTAAAAGATTCACTACACATGTATGTTTTCTTTCCAACAAACTTCCAACAAGTTAATCTCATATTCAAGAGAAGGAAAAATAAAAATACATCTCATGAACTCAAATAAAGTAAAGAGAAATAATTTTCTTAGGAAAGAATTAAGAAAACTTACCTTAGTTTTCCTATTCTTCAAGCTAAGCCCTTTGATTTTGTTTTTTTTTTTTTCAAATATTTCTCTTTCTTAGGGTTTATTATTTTTGCATTTGGTTCACTTTTAAGAAGAAAGTGAACAACTCACACTAATATAATTAGTGGTCGAAAATTGGGAGGAGTAGTACCGAGGGAATTATTTTATTTTTTAAAATAATTTTAAAAATAAAATACCTAATCCCACTGACATAAAATATAACACATGTCATTAATAATATATATATATATATATATATATATAATACATTTAATTAATAAATTAATTAACCTTTTTATTAACTAATTCATTTAATTCAAATATATTATGTATTTCTACAATCTGCCTTCACTGTAAGTGTTCCAAATCCTTTTTTATTTATTATGATTATATCCTTTATGTCATTCTCTGGGATTTATGATAGCATGATACTCGTTTGCATACTTAAATGTGTTGTGTTCTTCGTTGAATCTATAGGAAGTAGCGCTTTTGATCCTTAGGGCAATGTTTATGGAGTTGGATATGTGTTTATGGGTTTTGATAATCCGGTGATGTCTTTCGACCACATACAAGCTTTAGGATCAGGACCTGGATATATTGACTTTAGGGCGTTAGAGCTATCGACTTAGTGACTTCGCTCATGGTTCGAGTTCGCTATGAGCCATACTAACTTTATGATCTCGCCTCTATAGATGTCTGGTCTAAGGCGTTGTTCTCACTATGTTGGAAGCATGGAGGAAACTGAAGGGTTAGCTTCCCCTCATATCCTAATACTCAACACGAGTGCTGTACCGATGAGTGTTACTGAAGCTGTGGACCGTTATATGTGATTTCTGGAGACATCCCGAGCATCCACGTTAAGGCGGGAGGTTACGATTACGGGTGCCCATACTAACGAGGCTTGACCAGATAAGCTGGTGCGCACCATAATAGTCACAAGCGAGGAAATAGAGCACAAGGCTCGTGGGGACCTATAATAAGGCCCATTAATTGAGAATGTCGTCCCGTAGAGAGTTATAGCTAATCTCGCGAGGTTTGGAAAATATGATCTTATTGAGTTAGAATCCAAGGTGTCAAATATTGATTTGATCAAGCTCGTTCAGACCTACTCCATCCTCAACGAGTACAAACAACTCGTTCCAACACCTGACAACAAATATTTCTTCCCATTTCGTGGCTACATCGCCCTGAGTCTTGCTCATCTCAAGGTCGAGCTAAGGCTACTGCTACCCGATTTCTTCCTCAACCTGTTGAATATGGTTGGGATTGCGCTGTTCTAGTGGTCGCCGAACTCATACCATCATCTGGCCTCGTTATTTCTCTTGATGCGGCGAGCCGCCCCCAGCGACAACATTTTTAAACATCTATTTAAGATGAAAAAAATCCCACGAGCAACCAGGGTAAGTGGTACGGTATTTACAACAAAACACTTCGATAAGCTGCTCGCCAAGTCTCATTCCAACGTGAGGTGTTATAAAGACTGCTTCTTCTACGTCGTTGGGCCATTCATGAACAGCGTGTTGGACAATTATGACCCATAGCGTCACTATTTATAAAAGACATTGTGGTTTTTGTACAAATTAACTATGTGACAATGAAATTACATTTTATCATTTTGTAATTTGATTACTTAAATATATAAATGATAAAAGTCCTTATGATTAGTTCCGGATTATTAGATATGAGACAATATCAATCCATAAAGGTTTAATCATTAAATATCCATAGTCGTAGTATTATCGAGACTGAACATCAATAATGCGGAATAGACTAGTATTGCACTTGTGCGTGTTATGTAAGCGTAACATCATAGTTCTTATATATTTAAGTATTGGATACTTATGCAAGTGTGATATGAGGTTGTGTTTACCGATGGTATGGAAACAGCTTCGCTCTGGATAGACCCATCGGAATCCCATTGGTAGTATGACTATGTGTCTATGGGAATCTGAATCAGGGTAGGTGTATTTGGTCTTAACCTGAGACTTGCATCGCTAGTACTTGCGACAATCAATACGCTTTGGTTTTGGTCGTCCAAGACTTTAATAGGTTCTGTGTACGCCTCTTCTGAGTTTATTGAGAATCGTAGTGTATTGGGTGTGATGTCAAGACGGAAGTATCACTTCAGTCATATGGAGATGATGATCACGCATGGATACAGAACTGGCACTCTAAAGTGTTGCAACCATCGGGATAATATGACAAGGTCTTGATTATCCGATTAAAGAGACTAGTTACTTGTGATCTGATATATGCTTCGTACGGGGCAGACACTATTCCAGCCACAGGCCTTGCATGTGACATCCGATACTGGATCGCAATACGCAATACTAAGTATACTACGCCTGACATAGATTATATATTCCTTTAAGAATATTTCTGGAGAATTGGGTAGGCACGGTGCTTTGCTAGAAGCCAACCATGTCTCGTAAATCGGTAAAAACGTGGTACGAGGTACGCATGTGTTCGGATAGTCCGATGACCGGATTTGCGGCCAACATATCCATGGATCTCATAGGTCGCTTCTCGAAAATTCACCGATGACGTATGATTCGAACATAATTAATCTAGGATTAATTACGGAGAGATCTTATCTGGGATAAAATACTATTAGAAGAGAGAGAACGATTAATTTGGAATTAATCGATAAAATAATATATTTGATATATTAAATGAAATTAGATTTCATAACGAAATTAAAATTGGATTTTAATTCGGGCGAACGAATTAATTTAGAATTAATTCGCGAGCGATGTGAATAATAATTTTGCTAGGCATAATTATTTAATTAAATTTGATTTAATTACGTCGCAACGGAAAATTTGTTAATTCGGAATTAACGAACCCGAGCCCGGGAGTGTTTGCGGGCCCACTCGGATTTTGAATTCAAGTGGGGCCCACTTGTCACATCACATGTCACATCACTTGTCTTTCTCATCACTTTTTGGTGATGGAAGTAAGTAGTGACTTGATGGTAACTTGTAAAACACACAAGGTGAAAATGATTGACTTAATACCAAATATTTGGTATATCTTTAATTTTTGATTTTAGAAATCAATTACACAAGTTAACATAACTTCATCACTTCTCTCTCCCTCACGGCAATAGCCAAAAATTTTCTCTCCCAAAATTTTTTCTTCTTGGCCGAAAGTTACTAGGAAGAAATAAGGTGATTTTGTTACAAAATCTTCATTGCTAGCACATCAAATGAATCATTTAAGGTGATAGGGAAACCATTCCCAAGAGCTTGGAATCTCAAATCTCAAAGCTTGGAGCTTGGATTCATCATTCAAAGAGGAGCTGGAGGAACTTCTCAAAACAAATTTTTGTGATCAACAATCCTACATCCGATCGTTGTAAGTATATTTGCGCTATACTTCTTTTGTATTCTAATGTTTTATGCTTAAATTGATCTTGGGATGACCTTAGAAATTTGATTAGGTTTTTTATACTAAAATTTGGGTATTTTTGATTTGAGCATGATTTGATCAAATTGTTTATTTGAGTATGCTTGTATGTTGATAACTTAGAGTTATGCATGATCAATTTGATGAAAAATAATTGGATTAATTTTGCCCAAAAATCATGGCTTGGCCGAATGGTATATGATATAAGTCATGGTATTTTTGTTTTTTAAATCATTGGATAAGTTTAAAGACATGAGATATATTGATTTGTGATTTAATCGGATTGAAATCGAAATCGGATATAAAATCCTTCAAATACCGTGACTTGAGAAGCATGAAAATGAATTGATTTTGTTTCAATAATGTTGGACATGTGTTGAAAATATTAATGCATGATTAATTGATTAAATTAGTATTTTGGAAATATTAATTTAGATAATTAATTAGTGCAATACACTTTAATTAATTAATTTTGAAATTGGAAAATTAGAATTTATTTAATTGGGCTTAATTTGGAATTGGGCTAAAAATGTTATATTTGGGCCTAATGGGCTTGGTTGGGCCAAGTTGGTTTAGGACAATTGGATTGGATCCAAATTGGGCCTAAACCATTCCATTAAGTCCAAATATAACTTATGGGCCTTTAAACATTTAATTGGGCCTAATGGGCCAAAATTGATCTTGGCAAATATGGTGATTCCTTAATGGGCCTTGGTATTTGGGTTTGACCCATATTGACCAAAGCCCATGCCTTAAGAAATTAATTGAAAGCCCATTGGACTTTAATTAAATGGACATTTGATGTTAATTGGGCTTTGAGACCCATTAAGATTAGATTTATAATCTAAGTCATAAAGACGCATAAAAAATGTAATTATTTAATTTGGAATTAAATATAGAATTACCATTGAATACAAATTAAATTAGATTTAAATTGTAGTTCGATATAATTCAAGAATTCGTACTTTGAGTACTTATTCTTAAACGAGTTGGACTCGCGCAAATCAAATCGTTGTTTGAACATTGGATGATCACTTTATTCAAAGATTAATTAATTGGATTAGATTGATTGAATAACATGCTTTGTGTGAATACATGGATGTGTTGTATGAATAATGTATATCGGATGGATATTAGAAGGGAAATGGCAATTTTGGAAATTGTTGTAAATTTAGAATTTATTAAATTGGACCTGCGAGTCCAGCATTATCTCTCGATTCTTTGTAATTCTCTTCTCACCTAATTCCCCTCAATTTTAATGAGGTTTCTTTAATTGTATTATGTAATTGGGTAGAAGTTTGAATAGTGCTAGCCGGGGAGAAGAAAGAGAGTGATTTGTTCTAGGAACAATTTGTGAGATATTCATCCGCATATCATTATTAATTTATTTACCGCCTTATTACGCTTTTAGAATGCATGCTTAAGGGTGTATGATGAGACCTAATCAAAGATATAAATTGGTTGCCAATTTACGTGAAAAACCCTCAACAAATATTAAGCGTTTTCCTTCCATTGAGTGATTCATTCTCAAGATCCAAGATTGGCACTGGTTTGTTGGCCAAAGTCAAGACCTTTGTCCATCGCGGATGTGTTTGAATCATGAAGACTTTTTTCCATATCGTATGTCTTGTCCAAGTTGTGATTTGTTGGCCAAAGTCAAGATCACTTCTTGTCCATCGACATCGATTACGAAGCTTTCCAAAGTCAATGGGTCCTGCTTAACTGGAATCATTAAGCTTGTTGTGCCAAAGCCAAGGCTTAGTTGATTCAGAGGAAAAAGGTTAGGAAAATATATTGGATATATTGGCATATATATTGTATATATGTTTCGGACTTAGAGGTCCACCTACCGGATCTAGGAATTGGATGAGATCCAATTGATCTTAGAGATCTACCTAGTTAAATATCATACATCTTGTGGCCAAAGTCAAGGTTGTGTGTTATTTAACGGGATCCTAGCCCACTAGGAAACTAGGTTTCCCGAGTACTCAACAGAGGGTTAGAGGCTCGCCGAAAAATAGTGGGAGGCCAGTATTGAATTTTCAATTTCGTTCAAATACTTGGCTTTACGCGCTTTCAAATTATTTTCGTCAATAAATATTTATTAGTTGGACTAATATTTTAGTTTTTTCTTGTAACAGTTAGACTGTACCCATACATCGTTAATTGAATAGTTTGACTATTGCAATTAAGATGACATGAAAGTTGAGCATTAGAGATATTATCATGGGCGACAATGTCTTTAATGGCATGAACTTTCAAGATTGGACATGAATCTCAGGATTGTCCTGGGATCCGAGAAGTTACTCTACACTATAGAGAGACCTCTTGGGCCTAAGCCTAGATCTGATCAGATAGTTGAGCTAGAGCTTTGGAAGACTCATAGCGATGACAACTTCACTGCTCAATCTATAATGCTTGCTGCTATGTCAACAATTCTGTCGTCAGAACAAGGGATTGGATCCCTATCAGATGATGGCGAAGTTGCATGATCTTCATCGATCTAATCTTAGATCACAGAGATATTAGTTGCAGAAGAAGCTCTTTCGCGCTCGCATGTCAGAGGGTACATCTGTCGAACACCATGTGTCGCAGATGATTGCTGACATTGAACAGTTGGGACAGCTGGGCATAGTCTTCGAGGCTGAGACTTCTATAGATTTGATCTTACAGTCTCTCCCCGACAACTGGAGTGGGTTCATCATGAACTACAATATGATGAACCAAGACCAAACTCTTGGAGAGTTGATGTCAACACTGCGCGAAGCAGAAAAAGAGCTCCTAAAGGGCAAGAAGCGCGAGGCGCACTTCGCTTCAACATCTCAGTCTCCCAAGGCTTGGCCTAAGGCGACTGGAGGTGTAGAAGAAGAAGAAGAAGAAGAAGAGAAGAAAGGCAAGGCCAAATCGTCAAAACCTTCTGGGAAGGGTAAGGACAAATCCCAAGATGTATGTCTGCAGTGCGGGAAGGGGTCACTGGAAGCGTGACTGCCGCGAGTACAAGGCACACATGAAATCAAAGCGGGCAATGCACCGGCTTCATGTATGTTTGTTATAGAAATAAAATGTCTACTACTAGTTTTAAAAATTGGATTTTTGATTCTGGTTGTGGTACTCATATATGTACTGATGTGCAGGATCTGCAGATTAGCAGGAGACTGGCCTCAGAAGAGATTGACCTCCGCGTTGGAAATGGGACATGAGTCACCGTTTTGGCCGTTGGCTTTTGTTTTGGAACTGCCCTCGGGGCATGTACTTAAACTTACAGACTGTTATTATGTACCTAGTTTGACTAGGAATATTATTTCTGTATCTATGTTAGCCCAATGTGGGTATACTTTTGTATTTAGAAACACTAGGTGTTTTATGTATAAAAATGATATGGAAAATGCACTGCTGATGTAAATAATGGTCTTTATATTTTGAATATAAATCAATCTCAAACATATAATGTAACAAACAAAAGGCTTAAACTAAGTAACAAAGATGAAACTTATATGTGGCATTGTCGTCTGGGACACATTAACAAGACTCGCATATCCACACTTTCGAAGAGTGGGTACTTGGACGGATTTGATCAAATTCATATGACGTCTGCGAATCTTGTTTTTAGGCAAAATGCCTAAAGCGGTAAAGGTGCACGTGCCACCGAACTGTTAGCCCTCGTTCATAGTGACGTTTGTGGGCCCATGTCTAGCCAGGCTAGAGGTGGATATGAATACTTCGTAACCTTTACGGATGATGCATCGCGTTATGGTTATGTGTATCTTATGAGACACAAGTCGGAACCTTTGAGAAATTAAAGAGTTTCGACACGAAGTAGAAAAAAGACCGGCAAAAGTATTAAACATTACGGTCGGACCATGATGGCGAATACTTAAGCAATGAGTTTCTTGATTACTTGAAATAATATGGTATTCTTTCACAGTGGACTCCTCCCGGAACACCGCAATTAAACGGTGTGTCCGAACGGAGAAACTGAACTTTGTTAGACATGGTAAGGTCTATGATGAGTCCACAGAGCTACCTATTTCCTTATGGGGATATGCATTGAACAGTGCAATACTTATTTTGAATAAGGTTCCGTCAAAGTCTGTTCAACAGACTCCGTATGAAATATGGACAGGAAAGAAACATGTTTCTCATTCCTGAAGATTTGGGGATGCTGGGCATACGTCAAACGTTTGGAAGGTACCAAACTAGAACCCAAATCGGATAAGTGCCTATTTGTAGGATATCCTAGGGAAACAAAAGATATTACTTCTATCACCCACAAGAGAACAAAATATTTGTTGCTCTACATGCGGTTTTTCTTGAGAAGGAATTCCTAAATGCAGTGGTAAGTGGGAAGAAAGTAGAACTCGATGAAAATCAGAGTGATACTATTCCTGGCACAGAATCCTTAACGGAACATGAACAGTCCATCAGGGATGAGACTGTACCACAATCTTCGAATACACAAGAACCGCGTAGGTCGGAGAGAGTCAGAAAACAACCTGAGAGGTATGGGTTTCTGATCTCACCTCATGTGGATATCAATCTTATTGAGGATAACGAGCCGACTACGTATGAGGAAGCGATACAAGATATCGATTCCGCTTTATGGCAAGAGGTCATGAAGTCCGAAATGGATTCCATGTACACCAACCAAGTTTGGACACTGGTTGATGCACCAGAAGGCGTAAAGCCTATTGGTTGCAAATGGGTCTTCAAGAAGAAGACCGACATGGATGGCAACGTACAAACGTACAAAGCTAGACTTGTAGCGAAAGGGTATCGTCAACGACATGGTGTCGATTACGACGAAACTTTTTCACCCGTTGCCATGATTAAATCCATTCGGATAATGCTTGCTATTGCTGCATATTTCGATTACGAGATATGGCAGATGGACGTCAAAATCGCTTTCCTTAACGAAAACCTTTTGGAGGATGTTTATATGCAACAACCTGACGGTTTTGTTGTACCAAGACTTGCAAACAAGGTTTGTAAGTTAAATCGATCCATTTATGGATTGAAGCAAGCATCGCATTCTTGGAACCAACGTTTTGATGAGATATAAAAGAATATGATTTCGTTCAAAACGAGGATGATCTTGTGTATATAAGAAGGTTAGTGGGAGCGCACTGACATTCATTGTCCTTTACGTTGATGATGTATTGCTTATTGGCAATGACATTCCCATGCTACAATCGGTGAAAGCTTGGCTTTCATTAAAATTCTCCATGAAGGATCTGGGAGAAGCAGCCTTTATTCTAGGAATAAATATCTATCGGGATAGATCTAGAAAGCTGATTGGACTCTCCCAGAGCACGTACATTGACAAAGTGTTGAAGAGATTCAACATGGATCAGTCCAAGAGGGGACTGTTTCCAGTGTCACATGGCGTCACTCTATCTAAGGACATGTGTCCTAAAACTCAAGATGAGAGAGACAACATGAGTCGGATCCCGTTCGCCTCGGCAGTCGGATCGATCATGTATGCCATGATATGTACGCGACCTGATGTCTCGTATGCTTTGAGCATGTGTAGTCGCTATCAGGCCGATCCAGGTGATGGTTACTGGATGGCGGTTAAGAATATCCTTAAGTATCTTAGACGAACTAAGGATGCTTTCTTAATCTATGGAGATGGAGAACTTGAGGTAACTGGGTATACCGATGCAAGTTTCCAAACTGATAAAGACGACTGTAAGTCGCAATCTGGGTACATATTTTGTTTGAATAACGGAGCAGTAAGCTGGAAATCTTTCAAGCAAGAGACTGTTGCCGATTAACAACAGAAGCAGAGTACATTGCTGTAGCTGAAACAGCAAAAGAGGCAGTTTGGATCCGTAAATTCCTAATTGGATTAGGAGTAGTTCCGTTAGCAGCTGAGCCCGTTCCATTGTATTGTGACAATAACGGGGCTATAGCGCAGGCTAAGGAACCGCGGTCTCATCAACGATCCAAGCATGTTATTCGACGTTTCCATCTGATTCGTGAGATCATACATCGTGGCGATGTGAAGATCGAGAAGGTCGCATCAGAGGACAACATTGCAGATCCGCTGACAAAATTTATTCCTCAGCAAAATTTTGAGCGACATGTACATAGTTCAGGTGTTAGATGCTTGAGTGACTGGCTATAGGCCCAATGGGAGATTGTTGGACAATTATGACCCATAGCGTCACTATTTGTAAAAGACATTGTGGTTTGTACAAATTAACTATGTGACAATGAAAATTGTATTTTATCATTTTGTAATTTGATTACTTAAATATATAAATGATAAAAGTCCTTATGATTAGTTCCGGATTATTAGATATGAGACAATATCAATCCATAAAGGTTTAATCATTAAATATCTCTAGTCGTAGTATTATCGAGACTGGACATCGATAATGCGGATGTGGGAACACAGAAACTGGGCGACGCATGCTGTCCCGGTTTACCCTGGTTGCTCGTAAATCGGTAAAAATGTGGTACGATGTACGCACGTGTTCGGATAGTCCGATGACTGGATTTGCGGCCAACATATCCATGGATCTCATGGGTCGCTTCTCGAAGATTCACCGATGACGTATGATTCGAACATAATTAATCTAGGATTAATTACGGAGAGATCTTATCTGGGATAAAATACAATTAGAAGAGAGAGAACGATTAATTTGGAATTAATCGATAAAATAAATATTGATATATTAAATGAAATTAGATTTCATAACGAAATTAAAATTGGATTTTAATTCGGGCGAACGAATTAATTTAGAATTAATTCGCGAGCGATGTGAATAGTAATTTTACTAGGCATAATTATTAATTAAATTTGATTTAATTACGTCGCAACGGAAATTCTTTAATTCGGAATTAACGAACCTGAGCCCGGGAGTATTTGCGGGCCCACTCCGATTTTGAATTCAAGTGGGGCCCACTTGTCACATCACATGTCACATCACTTGTCTTTCTCATCACTTTTTGGTGATGGAAGTAAGTAGTGACTTGATGGTAACTTGTAAAACACACAAGGTGAAAATGATTGACTTAATACCAAATATTTGGTATATATTTAATTTTTGATTTTAGAAATCAATTACACAAGTCAACATAACTTAATTACTTCTCTCTCCCTCACGGAAATAGCCAAAAAATTTCTCTCCCAAAATTTTTTCTTATTGGCCGGAAGTTACTAGGAAGAAAAAGGTGATTTTGTTGCAAAATCTCCATTGCTAACACATCAAATGAATCATTTAAGGTGATAGGGAAACCATTCCCAAGAGCTTGGAATCTCAAATCTCAAAGCTTGGAGCTTGGATTCATCATTCAAAGAGGAGCTTAGAGGAACTTCTCAAAGCAAATTTTTTTTATCAACACATCCTACATCCAATCGTTGTAAGTATATTTCCGCTATATTTCTTCTTGTATTCACATGTTTTATGCTTAAATTGATCTTAGGATGACCTTAGAAACCCAAACACAACGTCGCTAAGAAGGATTTTTAACGTGGTTTGGCCAAACCAATAGCATATGTCCATAAGTCACTCTTATTAATGTGATTACAATTGTACATAAAGCTCAATATTCTCTCTTAATTTTTACAGAGTTTAGGTATTATTTTTCTCTCCTCCCTTTTTACAATGATTTCACCCATCTATTTATAGTACTGGAGGTGAGTTACTATAATAAGGTAACCGTTGGGGGAGATAATAATGATATTACATTGCCATAATTATCCCTAATTTATATGGATTTAATATTATCTTAAATTGAGGGAGAGATTCTCGGTGATACAATTATCTTAAGATGTTACTCTTCTCTTAATTGAATTCTAGATCGTTCGGGGCTTTCCCGAGCTTCATATGGCATTTAGGTCGCTTTACAGCGATCTATGAGTAGCGGTCTCAGACTTGTGAGAATACCTCAATGACAAGCTCCAGGCCGTAGGTCATGTGTTCAACGAGCTCCCTCGCTGGACGGGGCGAGCTGGTGGAAGCTTCAGGGACATATCACACCTTGAGTCACGATAGCGAGATTGATGATGTCTTCCCATGGAAAGCAAGTAGGCTACATTTCACGAGCTGGACTCACTTCATTGGATTTCTTGTGCTAGTGAGTCTGTTTCACTTGATTGGGTCCACTTTGACTATGAGCTCATTTCTACCCATAACATAACATATGTGTATTTCAAAAATGTCATAATTTCACCTATGATCAAACATGGCCTTTTTTTTTTAAGATAAAAAAATGTTATTGCAAACTTAAGAGAGAATTGACAAAATCTGAGATGGAACCAGTTCATATCTCATAACTCGAATTGTTAAAAGTATATTTGGCTAATCGATGAGTTTTCAAATTACAATACTTAAAAATGAAAATAATATTAATATTTCCCAACTCCCTAACCATTCTTTGTATCTTAGAAATCATCCGACTAATTTCTTTCTCACTCCTATTTTGGCCAGGAGTTATGCACGGGCTTCCACAATATTTATCAAAACAAAGAATTTTTGTGTTCTAAACAAAATATATGGGACCATTTTTAAAAGGGAAATGCTAACGACACTCGTGGGAAGTTTTGATGGGAAAAAAAAAAATTATTAATGATTTGATAATTTTTTACATTCCCCATAAAAATAAGGTCAAAATTTTTCTTAAATGAATTCTTAACGAGTGCCTCATTCTTTTTAAAATTAAGAGGCTTTCGTGATCATTTAATTTAAAAGGCGAGTCACGTGAACACGTGGGTTCATCGTTTCTCTTAAAGAAGCGCACGAATTGCGGGGCACTTGCGTCCTCTACATGAGACAATCTCTACACGCGCCACTCCACACGTCGAAACCCTCCCCTCGCAAACCCCACCCAACCAGATGGGCCCCACCTAACATACAGAATCGTGTAACTTAATGCGCGTGGGAAGGGTTCGGCATTCGACGAAAATAACAAATGTTTGCGTCAATCTAAAATCCTTTTGGCTCCGCATTGACCGCTCTAGGCCTCGCTCCAAACCCCAAAACCGTATCTTTTGTGGGTCCCTTTTGGCCTTTTCCACTTACCCTAGCTCTTTTAATTAATTATGTTAATTTTATATTAAAATTGTTCCAATTAACATGACCAAAGAAAGATAAGACAAATCACAATATATATATTTTTTTCTTTAATTCATTGAAAATTTTACCATCAAACCATCATTTTCGAACTTAAGTGGAACAAGTAAAATCTCTGGTTGTCTCAAATTCTTACAAAAAATATACTTATTGGATTCGAATTCAAAACCTCAAGATTAATTCATGTACCCTATATCACAAAGTCACGTTCCTTAATGACAAATCACACTATTCTGAATGATTCCTTCTCTCTTTTGCTGCTTTTGGGTTTTTTTTTTCGTTGACTATTGTGTTAAAATTAATGTAATCACACATTAAGATGATCATGTTACACATTGAGTATATTATTGGAACAGTAGATTAATTAGATAGTATTATCAGTGTTAGAGATGATAATCAGATTTGAGATTGGAGGTAGAATAAAAAAAATTATAATGAATTCCAGAACGAACAATTTCAAATTTTGATTAAAATCTAAATTTTTTTATCATTTTTAAACATGAGTAATATTATTCTTTAAATCATTACTCTTATATTATTTGAAAAAATATTTTTTGATTTATTTTACTCAACAGCATTTGAAGGGTGCCGATGAAAATGATGCTAGGCCTAGAGTTAGATAAGAGTTTAAACAATTAGAGTCTATTAACAGGGATTAAAAACTAATAACACTTATGGCATAGATTTAATTAAGCTAATAATCATGCTCGAGTATTATAGTAACACTAACACCACCAAACTCTTTGTAATTATTTAAGTAAAAAAAGGTGATTAGAAAGAAAAATAAAGATAAAAGAGAGACTGTCTACCAACTATTAATTTGTTGAAGCCTCAAAATTAAATAATTAATAAATGCCCTAAAAACTGGGTTGAGATTGGACAAGTGAAAAATCGATCATCAAATCAACCCATCAAGTCACCGTTGGATAAAAGTCTTTAGATTTGATTAGATTAGTATCTCTGCTTTTGACTCGAAGATCACGTGCGGTGCATGTCGTGGGTTTTTTGTTCTTTTTGACATGGCATCAGTTGAGAATGTAACGCGTGTCTAGACAAAACGTCATCTAAGGTTTTGGTACGTGCAATTCTATCAATTCAAAACCTTTTTTAATTTTAATTTTTTTTTTATATTCTTGAAATTAAAAAAAAAAAAAAAAAAAACACGCCAATCTCTCACTTATGTGAGTGGGCTTTATTCATTGAAAAAAGGGGACAAATAAATTCTCAAATATTTGCTCAATTAATCATAAAAGCTTATTTTATTTAAAAAATAATCATAAAAGATCATATTTTGATAATTTTTGTCTTAAAATATTTTCACAAATTTTTTGTTTTTATATATGAAATAAATTTATAAATAATATTTTCATAAATTTATTTATAAATACAATATGAAAATACCATGATTTACAATATTGACTTTTTAAATATCA
Source organism: Zanthoxylum bungeanum (assembly GCA_019454045.1). NCBI lineage: Eukaryota > Viridiplantae > Streptophyta > Magnoliopsida > Sapindales > Rutaceae > Zanthoxylum > Zanthoxylum bungeanum. The sequence goes on from SKCR01034433.1 coordinate 44,078, forward strand.
AAAAATTTGAGTCTTCTTTTCCCCTTTTATATAAAACAAGCTAGGAGAGAGAAAGCAGCGCGCAATGTAATGATAAAGGCCCATCCAATTTCGGGCCCAACTATTTTGGTTATCTCATAATAAGCTTACGATAATCTTTCTGATCAATTCATGATATGCAACTTTGACATATCTCTAACATTTACGAATATACATCACTTTTTTTTTTTTTTTTTAAAAAAAATTCGTTGGAAACCCACCGTCAAATCACTCATTTTGGGCTTAAACGGAGCAGGTAAAACCCTCGACTGTTTCAGACTCTTACAAGAAACACAATCACTGTATCATACATCACTATAATCACTCTCAACCTAAACAAAAAATATCCAAGTGTTTATTGAAAAAAAGAAAAATAAAAAAAAGAGTGGTGGTTGTTAGTTATTATTTATCTTTGATTGAAATTACCGAAATAGGCATTAGAAAACTCTAAATTTTCAATAGTATATAACAGCTTCTCTCTAAAAACTACACACTTATTTCACAAATCTCTTTACAAACACTACACTATCAAAGAAACAAACACTACACTATCAAAGAAAGAGATGAATTTGATTGAGTTATTGTTGATATTGTTATTATTTGATTTATTTAACAATAAATAGTTGGTAAAATGAGATAAAACGAAACAATTGAAGAATTTGATTTAAGAAAATTATTAAAAATAAAAATATGGTGAAGTCTCTTGAAATTGTCAATCGTCATTAGACCTCTTTTTTTTTTTTTTTTTTTGGAGTATGGGTTTCTTGTTTAATCTTTTAGAATTTGATTTTGAGATTAAAAAAAAGTGAAGGGGATGAATTTAGATTGTTGATGGTGATTTACTGATCCGAGAAGAGCCGAAGTATGAAGAAAAGTAGTAAATGGATTTTACTTGCCAAGATGGGGTCCAAGATATTTACAAGGATAAGACTCCGGGCTCAGTGGTGTATTCGGATATCGACCCGAGGAACATTGGGAATTAGTTGAGACACGATCACATACACCTGAGGAAGGTGATCATTAGAAGATACAAGTTAGAAGAAAATCATAATATTTCGAACTGTCATCGGAGGAAGCTATTTCTCAATATTTCTACATGAAAAGAGGCTCAGTGCAGACTTGACCTTTTTGAAGAGAAGGTGGGAGAAGTAAAGGTTCTTCTACTGACCTGACCTGTTAGTAGATGCAATGAAGGTCGTTACTTGTTTCGACGGACCGACACGAGGATGAGGGTCGAGGTTGCATCATTGTGTTCTTAGATGGCGACATAAGCCCTGAACATAAGTTTGAGCTTCCTAATGATTAATGAGATAGAAGTAGGCCAACAGCTGATGGGACGGAGTAGGGCTGCAAGCTTATTGACTGACACACGCAACCGTATAGGAGTGGTTGGAATACAGGCTGGCACATGGGAAGAAAGTGTAACAGTTACCAAGAATTGAAAATTTAATGAAGTTCAGATGGCAGGTAGTAGAGGTTTCAGGCGGCTGGCTATTATCCGTAGGGTAATTAGGGAAGAGAGCATAGGCAATAATGGCGTAGCAATGTGGCTGACATCACGAATTGGTGTAATAGTAGAATTGACCTAGTATATAAGAGGGATGAGAACTCATTGTAAGAGGTTGGCTAATTTATTTCACACATTACTTGTAAAAAGAGAGAGCAAAAAACTTTAAGTGTAAGCGAGAGATAGTGCACGTCGGTCAGACTCGAGCACTTAATAAAGATTTTATTTCCCTTGCACTCATGGATGTAGGTTGGATATATTCCACCGAATCACGTTAAACCCTTTGTCTTGTCTGTTATTTATATCTTTTACCAAGTTTGCATTTAGTTCTCAATAAACCAAACAAATTAACTATTGAAGGAGGTTTTTTCAATGAGTGATTTTTTCGAATTACCCATGGAACGAAAAACAGCCGTCAATAGTTGGTGCTGTTTGTGGGGACCAGTACAAGAAGCAGCAAAGACATTAAGGAGATGGTAGGAGACATGAACCACATATCTTCAGAGGCTTCGAAGAATGAGTGGATGGAGAGAATGGAAAAAACTATGCGGAGTGGGAGAGAGGATGCTCGAAGGGAAATGGAAGCAACTCAAACCTTCATGAAGGCCATGATGGAGAAGTTGGAAAAATTGGAAAAGAAGAGGGTAAAAAAAGGGGAAGCGGGCCCTAGCCAAAGGAAAGAGGAAATATCAAGAGGAAAAAGAATCGTCGGAGCAGAGGGAGATGATGAAAATGGGAAGAGGAGTACCCATAGAGTGAGATCTGTAGTCATTGCTAGAGTCGCACCAGCGGGGGAGTTGTAGAAAGAAGGGGAAGGCATACAAACTCCAAAATCCTCCAGCAACAACTCGTGTTTCGTGGAGAGTGACATGGAATGGTACCCTGGGGAAGGGCATGAAGCTCTCATTTACGAGAGGTATCGTACTATGAGTGGAAGACTAAGGAAACTCGTGTACGTGAGCATGACAACTCAGAGAACCAGATGATGATTTGGTTTTGAAATGAGATGAAAAAGTGGGAAGAAAGTATGAAATGAAGAATAGGGGCGACCGCGACATGGAGGCAGCGTCCCGTTCATGAAGGAAGTTATGGCAATGAAGTTTCCAAAAAGATTCACCATGCCCTCCATGGATGCTTACAAAGGGAGCACGAACCTCAAGTCCCATGTTGAAAAGTTCGTTTTGCTGATGGAGATTCAGAGAGTGGCCGGAGAGGCTAACAACAAGGTGTTTTCTTTAACCTTGGGTAGGTTAGCCAACCTATGGTTCATGAACTTGACTCCGGGGAGTATCAGCAGCTTCTCGCAGTTGGGGAAATCATTTGTGCGGCACTTTAAAGGGGCATTGATAAACGGTAAATATAGCAGTATTTACCATCATTTTTACTTAATATTTTGTATAGTTTCTCGAGATTTATGAATATTTTGATTTGTTTTGTGTTATTTTGTAGATAAATAAAATAACAGGACTCTTTGGAAGCAATTTGGGGCCAACACATTGAAAAATGGACAAAAGGGCAAAAATATAAATTTCCTGCTAAAATGCGCCGTTAGCTAAAATACGCCGTCTGCTATCATGCACCGCTAACGTGCGCCGGACACGTGTCAAAATCAGAGAAACTTGCTATCATACGCACATGCTAACATGCGCCTGCCACGTTTCAACATCACAACAGTCTTGCTAACGTATGCCAAACACGTGACATCATCCCATGCTGCCGACATTTACTATGCATGGGTCGCGACGCGCAATACGTCACCCGTCGCGACGCCAAAACAATAATCCAGCTGCTGATGCAACCGACGCCATGTGTCACGATCTCGTTTAATCAAAAGCGCGTCGCGACACGCAAGGGTTCTGCGTCGCGACGTGCGGGGCAGAATTTTCACTATAAATAGAGGCTGAAATCAGAAGGAAAATCCATACATTCTTATGGGGAATTCCTTAAGAATACTAAGAAGATTGTATCTTGTTTGTTTATTTACAACTTTCTATATTTAATTTTATGCAATAGTACTTTCTTTACTTTATTTTTCGGTCTTTATTTTTAATGTTCAGTATGAGGAGGTAACTCCCCTCTGCTGGGGTAAAAAGTTAAGCTTTTATTACTAATATTTATATTAATCTCCCTTAATTATAATATATAAACTATTTAAAACCTGACTTAATGGGATACCGCCTTTATGGTCGGTTGGACTTAATTAAAGTAATTTTAACCTGACTAAATTGGAACCGCCTTTATAGTCGATTGGAATTAATCATAAATTTGACTTAATCAGGTTACCGCCTTTATGGTAGGTTGGTAATGTCATGCAAAGTTTATATATTATAATAAGAGAGATATCCAAAATAGAATAATAAAAGTGGATCCTCTCACCCCCAGCATTTTCTTTTATTGTTTATTGTATCTTTTTAATTTCCAAGCTTACTTTATGTCATTTACTTTATTTAAGCTTTTACTAGTCCTAAATATGTGTTGTAACTAAACCCGTTATCTGAGGTTGTGATGAATTCCAATATCACCGGTTTATAAGGGGTTATTTTGTGTATTGGGTAATATAAATGTCTATTTATTAAGTCTTAAGCTTAATGCTTCTTGTTAACTGGCCATTAATAAGATTGATCTGGTAAACTTAAAATGAACTTGACGAAGGATTTTAGGTTTCAGCCTTAGACTTAATAGCCCACGATCTCCTTTAAAGATTAGATACCTCTTGATAGATTTCCTTCCAGGATAGACATATACTTGTCGGGCGGGGGTAGCCACAATTGAACTTAATCTTAATGAATTCAGGTAAATTGGTTGACATAGACATATGATTAATTGGGTTATTTGCATCTGACCTTCGACAGAGGCTTTTGCATAAATTCGTGTTCCAGGTTAATAAACCGATATATTGCACAAACATGAGATGACCACTTCATCTTTAAAAGATATTGGAAGAATTCACAACCCTAGATAGTTTAATAATATTGAATTTTCCTTTCATCTACTCCACACTGTTTTATTTACTTGTTTTAAGTTTAAATTCACCATCAAATCAAACAACCAGTCTATTAGATACTCGTAAATATTTGGCTTCATAAATTAATAGTTTAGGTATTAAGTCCTCATGGGATCAATACATTTTATACTACTTGAGCGATACGTGCACTTGAGTTACGTGAGTGATTTCATCGATCAAGTTTTTGGCGCCGTTGCCGGGGACTTATTTATCTTTCACTATTAATTTTGGGGTTAAATACTTTTACTTGTGTCTAAATTGTTTTCATTTATTTTTTTTTACTTGTATTTCAGGTTCTCAGACACTACATGGGAAGAACAAGAAGCTTTGAAATCTGACCGCTTGACCCATAAATTGAAAGAACAATAGACAATTGAGAAGGGAAAGGCGAGAAGGTCAATAATCACTCATC
>SKCR01034434.1:0-67269 GCA_019454045.1 Zanthoxylum bungeanum
CTCTTCATCATTATCGCAAATTTGGCCACTTTTTCTGAACACTGCCGATGAATTGCAGTGGAGCAATGATAGATATCCTTGTCCCACTTCATTTTCATCCCTAATACTTTGAGATCGATACCTTTAAAATATGAACAAATATTAAAATTAATCTTAATTCACAATTTCCATACAAAATGAGAAAATGAATAGACATTTTCTTGTTTCGTTATTATTTTTTAATATTGAATAGTCAAGATAATTCTTCGCTCATGCACAATTTATTCTCCTTTGAAATATGATAATAGTCAAATTCACAGATGAAATATCATGTCCGTGTGTGTAGTCTAATTTGCTTTTGATGAAAATCAAGAATAATTGTTATATGAAATTAATATTAACCATTGGATTAATCCTAGAAGTATTAATTCTTCATTTTGCACTCTTTTCACTTCGCTATTGTTAAATAATTATTTTCTTTACACTTTCTTCACTTCACGATTCTTATAAATTATTACATATTTCATATAACTACCCAACATAAATTGATTGACAAAACTAACATATTTTAATATATTTTAATAAAGGTTTTTAATGAAATTTCATGTAATTTTTTTTTTATACAAAACTCAAAATCATGGTTCATGATAAATTTGAATCAAATAAGATAATTTTTGTTCTCCACTCAACCTTATTCTCTTCTCATGTTCAGTATCATACTCGTCTCATTCTCTTCTCAACAATAATGGGAACCACAAAACATAACCTTATAAATTTTTGAAATGGATTCAATACTGAGTTGAGTTTTACTTAATTTTTTATAATTTTCTAACATGTGTGTATTAAGATTCAAGTCCCCAAAGGGCGTGACTTGGTGGTGTATGGCTCAGGATCTCACCTTGAAGTTCTGTGTTCGAATTTAGGGAGTGCGTTTCTTGTAAGAACCTGGGACAGTCGGGGGTTTTATCTGTTCCACTTAAGCCTAGAAGAGATGGTTTGACGGCAAAATTTCCAACCATTAAAAAAAAAGTGTATTAAGATTCAATTCTATGTAAATTCTTAATTAATAATAGTCAATCAGAATTTTTGTAAAAATCTCAAAACAAAAATCAATTCAAGACTGAATTTTAAGTCCATAAATACCCTTATTGTTATTTTTCTAATTATATATTGTTAATCTTATATTAAACGCAACGAAAACTTAAATCCATAGAATTATAGCATTGTGTAGAGGTCAATTAAACATACCTTAACAAATTTATGCAATAGATGTCTCGTCCGATGATTGTCTGTGGGGATAGCAAATTGCAGATCTAGATTCATGCATTCGCATTATGTTTAATGAATCCCGATTCACAAATATATATATATATATATATATATATATATATATATATATATATTATTGACGACTGATTTTCGTTTTAGGGACAAATCTGAAAACTTGCTCCTCGAACAATTTTCCCTCAACTGTGAATTTATTTCGTTTGTTGGGAACCAAAAACAAACTTAGCAAGAAAAAGAAAACACACAGCTAAAAACAGAAGATCTAACGTGATTCGGCGGAATGGATCCAACCTACGTCCACGGGCACAAAAAAATTGAAGTTTTTTATAACGTGGTCGGGCTTGACCGAACTACCTTTTACTCTCTCTCTTGTATTGACTTTTTCTCTCTTTCTTACAAGCAGTACTTGAGTAAAATTTGCTAACCCTTACAAATGTGTTTTCAACCCCCTTATTGATGGAGTTAGTGCTTGGAGTGCCAATCCGAATTGTATATTTTATTATTTATTAATAAAATAACTATATTTTTCTTTTCATATCTTATTAATGGTATTGTCATTATGCGTATTAGATTGATGTATTGATATGCTAAGAATGAGATCGACCTTAGAATAGCCTACACACTAGGTGTAAACTATTCTTAAAGTAAATATTCATAGTCGTTGGTTTTGGAATACAGTCGAATTCCTATAACCTAGAAGACTAGCACATGTTGTATATTGAAATTGGAGTTCCAATGGTTTAACCCGATGTACCATGAGTTTTGGAAACTCGTATAGACATGTGGGTATTCGTTGAAGCGAATACTGAATGATTCATAATGATTCCTAATAGTTGGAAGTACACACCACCGTCAATAGAAATCTCCTTGAGTCGAGTAGCATATGCAATCCTTTGACTATAGGATAACATTGATTTTGTGTGAGATCCTCCACACTTTGATGCCATGTATGTCAGAAATCTTTCATGGTCTGGCCTCTAGATGTTCGGTGGGTGTGGACCGATGCACTCAGTAATCAAGTGCGAAGCAAGAGAGGATCTGTCGGCCCGTATGTGTACCATAAGGGGTTTAGGTATCCATGTGAGTAAAGTCATGATTCTTAAATCTTTGGCCAAAGCCGATCACCTAGGGTGGATCGTATCAGTTGTAAAGAATCGTGGATAGGTCGACATAAGATGTGCGCCTTGGAAACTTGACGGTGTATTCTATGTTTCCTAAGCACAACTCGAATAGCCTACGATGGAGAGATTGTTAAACATATGTGATGACCTCTATTTGTATAGTTCAGAAAGATCGTTCGTGTTCTTCACGAATTCGGAGGTGGCTGAATTGCGTACATATTCGTTAGGCTTATATGACGAACGTGTCTGAACTTAAAGATTCCCAATATGAAATGTACTCGTTAAGCACTTGGGTAGCCGATTAATTTTGATAAAATATAATATTTGATATTATAATTATCAACTAAGATAATCAAGTGTTATTGGATAACATTGATTATTTACTTTGACCTAATTGGATTAATTCAATAATTACACAATGGTTTAATTGTAAAATCATAATTATCTCTATCATTTGAGGATATTATGGTAATTGTAAGTATGTAATAATATGTGATTTTGGCTTGATTTAATTGGATTAAATCAAAGTGGCAAACATTTAACTAATATATTTCCTAATCATTGGCTTGATTTAATTGGATTAAATTAAAGTGGGAGATAATGAATATTAGTCACACCTAATTATACATATTTGGACAAGTTAGATTAAGCCCACTTCAAAGTTGATTGTAATTTTTATTAATTAAAAATTGCCTAATTTTGCTATAAATAACAAGCTTTAGGATGATTTTAATTAAAAGTACAAGAACAAGTATAAGCATAAGCAAGAGAGATTAGCCTAAGTTAGAGAATTGTTTAGAGAAGCTTGAGAGGTCTCTACAATATTTCATCTAGGAGAAATCAAGATTGGATCTTGAAGTGAAGCTTGGTAGCATTGGAAACAAGATTGGATCTTGAAGTCAAGTGTGCACACCTTGGATGTTCTCCAACAATTTCAACAAGGAGAAGTATATTGGATCTTGCATCAAGCTTACTAGGTAATGTTTGTTTTTTTTCTTAAGCTATGTTCATTTGTGTATTAGATGCATGATCACATAGTTTAATGTTGAAATAAGGCTAATCAATTGTGTTATGATACTTTAAAAGTATAAACACAACATGCTTATAATTTAGGTCAAAGATGTTCATGTTGGACATGGAACAATTAATAAGAGTTTGGAACTCTAGATTAAAGCTTAGAGTTATGGCTACTATTCTAGAATCATTTGACCACCTTTGGGTGGCCTAGAATTATTCACGAGACATTTGTTATTGGGATTCTAATTTGGTTTGTGTATTGGATTCAAAATTTATGCAAATGCGTATTTAGAATAAATTTATGTTTTTAATATTTGATATTTTGAAAAACTTGATTTTTATTCTATAACATGTGTTGATGTTGATTTTGATGTTAAAAATTAATTTTAGGTGTTTTTGAAGTGTTTAGGGAGAGCCGGAATAAATTAGGGTAAAAGACCTTAATTCCTTCAGCTCACTAGAATGTGAGTTGAAGGAAATGAAAATGAACCAAAAGAAACAAAAAAAATAATGAATTGATGCGCACTGTAGCACGTGCGTACGCGCTGCACGCGCGCCAATTTGTTTTGTTTCGTTCTGGAACTTCCAGACTCCGATTCAGTCCCGATTTTTCCCTATACACTCGTAATGGAATATATTATTTCATTAAATAATTTAAAATTACACCATACTTGATATCCGTGGGTTAGACCCATTTCAGCTGCCCGGGCACCGACCTGACCCTAGGGGTTCCACCACTGCCCCAACAGAATGGTATCTGTAGCAAAGGCTTAACCACACAACACATGTTTTTGAATCTATTCCATAATAATTTTAATTTAATTATGCATAAGACATATTAGATATGTATTTCATGTTTTAAATTAAAACTTTGACCTAATTAAGTTAATGACTTGATTGTCATAAATCTCTCGTGATTAGGTGATTACTTTTAAGTAATAGTATTAATAATGTTGGAGCATTATTGGATGTAGCGTAATGAGTTAACGTAGTCGTCCCATATCGTCATTAGTGTGAGGGTGTATATACGAAACTCATTAGTGCACATTGACAAGTATACATCTAGAACACGTCTTAATCCAATATCTTCATTAGTGTGAGGATAAGAAACGTTTCAGGACCAAACTAGGAGTCACACGAAGTGATTGACCTTAGAGGTCTACCTAATTAGTTTATAAAGGCCAATATCGTCATTAGTGTGAGGCTGGAGTAAATGCCATGGGATCCACTTCCCGCTATGAAATTTTGATAGTCAATTTATATTTTTCCGTTAAGGGAGATTACGGAATTACGTAAAGTAGTGGGAGGGCACTATTAGATTTAAAATTCCATAATCAATTAGTGTTATCACTTTTAAAATGAAAATTATTCTGCTACTACTCAAAAATATTGTCTTGTAGATGGCTGCCGCTAATCCATTGATGAAACTTTTGGATTCCAATAAGCTAAAATGAGCCGAAAACTATTTTGAATGGGAAATGAACATACGCCTTGTATTGGAGTATGAAAAGTTGACTTATGTCACTATCAATCCACTGCCTGTTGATATCGATCCTGACTCCACTCCAGAAGAGCGAGAAAATTTTGATAGATGGAAGGATGATAACCTAAAGATGAAATCCTACATCCTAGGATCGATGGTTCCAGATTTGCTGAGACAGTACATTGAAGTACCGGATACTTGGAGCATCATGCGAACACTCAAAGATTTGTTTGAGGCAAATCAAGAGATGGAACTTTATCGAAGGTCTAATGAATTGTTCCGTGTTGAAATCAAGAAGGGAGGAGCTGTCACCACTCATGTTTTGAACATGATAGACCAGATTCGATATCTGGAATGACAGGGCATTGTGTTTGATGAACGGTTGGGCCGTAATTTGATTATGTTTTCTTTCACTGGTTCTTATGCTGGCTTTGTATTAAATTTCCATATGCATTTGATGCAAGCCACATACGAAGAACTTCATAACATGCTACGCACGGCGGAGCAAGATTTGAAAAAATAAAACCTTATCTCCATTGGGGAGTTGGCTCTTCAAAGATTTTCGGGAAGTCAAAGAAAATAAAGATGGGGAATGAGAAGATATCAAAGAAAAACTTCAAGAAGCGCAAAGGCGCAAAATCACAAATAGCTCGTGACCAATGTCTACATTACAAGAAGTCTGGACACTGGAAGAATGACTGTCCAGAGCTTATAGGAAAAGAAGGACCATCAGGTACGCTTTGTATTTTTCCAATTATTGACATCATTAGCCTTAGATGTAAATAATGGATGGGTGTTAGGCACTGGCAGTCCTACTCATATTTACAACTCCCTGCAGGAAATGAGGGTTAAAAGAATGCTGAATAAATTGGAGATCCAGCTTAAAGTTGGCAATGGCAAGACATTGGATGTCAAGGCCATAGGAATAGTTGTTCTATATCTCCCAAATGGATGTAAGTTAGATTTACATGACTGTTATTATGTTCCCCACTTATCAGACAAATAATATCACTACCAATATTAGATAAAGAGAGATATAAAATATATATTAAGGATGAAACTTTATGTTTGTATGATAAAGATAATTTATTGAAATGTGAATGTTCTTTATCAAACGGTCACTATATTTTGAAAACATGTAGAGATGTCTTTAATATAGAGAAAAATACAAGTATGAAGTCTGAATTAAATAATACTGAATTATGGCATATGAGATTGGGCCATATAGGTGTTAGACGTCTATCCAAATTGGTAAAAGATGGTTTGATTGAAAATCTTACCTTAGATCCTTATCCAATTTGTGAGTCATGTATCCAATGAAAGTTGACAAATGCCCCATTTCAAGGTGTTGGACACCGTGCTGAGATTTACTGGAGCTAATACACAGTGATGTGTGTGGTCCATTAAATCATGCCGCTCATGATGGTTCCACATACTTTGTGACCTTCACAGATGAGAAGTCTAGATATGGATATGTCTATCTGATGAAACATAAGTCGGAAACATTTGACAAGTTCAAAATATTCTGAAATGAAGTAGAAAAACAAACCAGTAAATTCATCAAGTGCCTTAGATCAGATCGAGGCAATGAATACATGGGTGAAGAATTCAGAAATTATTTAAGGGAGAATGGAATTCTCGCCCAATATAGCCCACCAAGAACACCTCAACACAATGGAGTGTTTGAGCGTAGAAATCGTATTTTATTGGATATGGTGCGAACGATGATGAGCTATACAGATCTTCCTTATTACCTTTGGGGTTACGCTTTACTTACTGCTTCCTACATACTTAATAGGATTCCAATGAAAGATATTTCTACGACCCCTATCAGATATGGTTCGGTAGAAATCCAAGTCTTAGGCATTTAAAGATTTTGGATTGTCCTGCATATGTTAGAATTGCGCAACGGGATAAACTAGCACCCATAGGGTATTTGTAGGTTCGTTGGATATCCTGATAATTCCATGGGATATCAATTCTACGATTCCGAACAACGAAATGTATTTGTTGTTCACTTTGCAACTTTTCTTGAAAAACAATTTTTGAGAGAAAGTGAAAATTATAGAGTGATTGAACTTGATGAGTTTGATCGCAATATTAAGAAACCTGAGATGGAATCAGAGATCCATTCAGGTGAAGGATCTATTACACATTTCTACGTAAGTCGAATAGAATATCAAAGCCTCCTGAAAAACTGTTTTTAACATCTGATGTCAGCCTTGACATTCTCCTCTTGGAGGAAACAAATCCGACTACATATAAAGAAACGATATTGGATATTGATTCGGGAAAATGGCAGGAAGCCATGAAATCTGAAATGGATTCAATGTCTGCCAATCAATTTTGGGACTTAGTTGAACTTCCTGAATGAGTTAAACATATTGGCTGTAAATGGGTTTACAAAAGGAAGCGATGGCCCGATGGAAAGGTGGAAACCTTTAAGGCATGACCGGTAGCGAAAGGTTACACTCAACGTCCTAGGATTGACTGTGAGGAAACTTTTTCACCAGTAGCCATGCTAAAATCCATTAGGATTATTTTAGCCATTGCTGCATATCACGACTATGAGATATGGCAGATGGATGTGAAAATCGCTTTCCTAAATGGATTTCTTGAGGAGGATATATATATGGAACAACTAGAGGGTTTCATATCCAGTGAGACTTCAAAATTGGTTTGTAAGCTCCAAAAGTCTATTTATAGACTTAAACATGCATCCCAAAGCTGAAATCGTCGTTTTGATGAGATAATTAGATTATATGGATTCATCAAGAACGAGGAAGAACCATGTGTTTATAAGAAAATTAGTGGGAGCATGATAGTTTTCCTAATCTTGTTTGTAGATGACATCCTTATCATAGGAAATGATATAGGGATGATGCAAAATGTGAAAGCCTACCTTTGCAAGAACTTCTCTATGAAGTATATGGGTGAAGCTTCCTATATACTAGGTATAAGGCTCTATCGGGATAGAGTTAGGAAGCTTATAGGGTTGTCACAATCGACGTACATAGATAAGATGTTAGAAATATACGGTTTTACCAACTGCAATGCAACAAATGTACCTTTCCGATATGGCATACATCTTTCGAAGAAAATGGTAGCTCAGACTGAGGAAGAGAGAGTTAGGATGTCTAACTTGCCATATGCTTCTTGTATTAGAAGCATAATGTATGTTATATTATGTACTAGACCTGACATCAGTTTCGACGTCACTGTGACCAGTCGATATCAATCTGATCCAGGTAATGATCATTGGACAGCCGTGAAACATATCCTAAAATATCTTAAAGGTACCAAGGATAAGTTTCTGATATATGGAGAAAATGAGCTACAAGTTAAGGGTTGTACAGACTTCGACTTCCAGGGATATCCAGATGATAGAAAATCTACATTTGGATACATATTTACCCTTAATGGTGGTGCTGTTAGTTGGCGATGTTCAAAGCAAGGCTCAACAGCTGATTCCACCACTGAGGCAGAATTTATAGTGGCTTCAGAGGCTGCTAAAGAAGCTGTTTGGATTAGAAATTTTATCATAGAACTGGGCGTTGTGCCTAGTATTGCGGATTCAATCACATTGTACTGTGATAATAATAGAGTCATCGCACAGGCTAAGGAGCTGGGGGGCGTTCCAAGTCCAAACACGTGGAAAGGAAATACCGCGTAATTGGAGAGATTATTGAAAAAAAAAGACATAGTGGTCTTGAATGTTCAAAGACAAGACAACATAGAAGACCCGCTTACAAAGGTCTTACCTCCTAAGATATTCGATAAACATATGGAGGAGATGGGACTACGGTACCATCCAGATTGGCACTAACAAGTGGGAATTTGATGGAGTTGGTGCTTGGAGTGCCAATCCGAATTATATATTTTATTATTTATTAATAAAATAACTACATTTTTCATTTCATACCTTATTAATGGTATTGTCATTATACGTATTAGATTGATGTATAGATATTCTACGAATGATATCGACCTTAGAATAGCCTTGACACTAGGTGTAAACTATTCTTAAAGTAAATATTCATAGTCGTTGGTTTTGGAATACAGTCGAATTCCTATAACCTAGAAGACTAGCACATGTTGTATATTGAAATTGGAGTTCCAATGGTTTAACCCGATGTACCATGAGTTTTGGAAACTCGTATAGACATGTGGGTATTCGTTGAAGCGAATACTGAATGATTCATAAGTGATTCCTAATAGTTGGAAGTACACACCACCGTCAATAGAAATCTCCTTGAGTCGAGTAGCATATGCAATCCTTTGACTATAGGATAACATTGATTTTGTTTGAGATCCTCCACACTTTGATGCCATGTATGTCAGAAATCTTTCAAGGTCTGGCCTCTAGATGTTCGGTGGGTGTGGACCGATGCACTCAGTAATCAAGTGCGAAGCAAGAGAGGATCTGTCGGCCCGTATGTGTACCATAAGGGGTTTAGGTATCCATGTGAGTAAAGTCATGATTCTTAAATCTTTGGCCAAAGCCGATCACCTATGGTGGATCGTATCAGTTGTAAAGAATCGTGGATAGGTCGACATAAGATGTGCGCCTTGGAAACTTGACGGTGTATTCTATGTTTCCTAAGCACAACTCGAATAGCCTACGATGGAGAGATTGTTAAACATATGTGATGACCTCTATTTGTATAGTTCAGAAAGGTCGTTCGTGTTTTTCACGAATTCGTAGGTGGCCAAATTGCGTACATATTCGCTAGACTTATATGACGAACATGTCTGAACTTAGAGAGTCTCAATATAAAGTATACTCGTTAAGCATTTGGGTAGCCGATTAATTTTGATAAAATATAATATTCGATATTATAATTATCAACTACGATAATCAAGTGTTATTGGATAACATTGATTATTTACTTTGACCTAATTGGATTAACTGGATTAATTCAATAATTACACAAGGGCTTAATTGTAAAATCATAATTATCTCTACCATTTGAGGATATTATGGTAATTGTAAGTATGTAATAATATGTGGTTTTAGCTTGATTTAATTGGATTAAATCAAAGTGGCAAACATTTAACTAATCCATTTTCTAATCCTTGGGGTGATTTAATTGGATTAAATTAAAATGTGAGACAATGGAGATTAGTCACACTAATTATACATATTTGGACAGGTTAGATTAAGCCCACTTAAAATTTGATTACAAATTTTATTAATTAAAAATTGCCTAAGTTTTGGTATAAATAGCAAGCTTTAGGAAGGTTTTAATTACAAGTACAAGAACTAGTATAAGCATAAGCAAGAGAGATTATTCTAAATTAGAGAAATGTTTAGAGAAGCTTGTGAGGTCTCTACAACATTTCATCTAGGAAAAATCAATATTGGATCTTGAAGTGAAGCTTGGTAGTATTGGAAATAAGATTGGATCTTGAAGTCAAGCTTGCACACCTTGGAGGTTCTCCAACAATTTGAACAAGAAGAAGTAGATTAGATCTTGCATCAAGCTTACTAGATAATGTTTGATCTTATCCTAAGCTATATTCATTTGTATATTATATGCATGATCACATAGCTTAATGTTGATATAAGGCTAATAAATTGTGTTATGATACTTTAAAAGTATAAACACAACATGCTTATAATTTAGGTCAAAGATGTTCATGTTGGACATGGAACAATTAATAAGAGTTTGGAACTCTAGAAACAAAAAAAAAATTAATGAATTGATGTGTACTCGCAGTGCGCGCGCACACTGTAGCACGCATTGCGCGCACAGTTCGCGCGTGCAATAATTTTGTTTTGCTTCCTTCTGGAGCTTCCGGACTCTGATTCAGTCCCAATTTTTCCTATACACTCGTAATGGAATATAGTATTTCATTAAATAATTTAAAATTACACCCTACGGGTTAGACCCATTTCCGCTGCCCGGGACACCGATCCTACCCTAGGGGTTCCACCATTGCCCTAACACTTTTATATTAAGAAAAGTGATACTATTCCTTCATCCTTATGACGTCATCCTCGTGAGTCTATCTCTGCCGAAAGTAAAACCTGCCACTGCCGAATGTAAAACCTGCCATCTGAAATTTCATTTACTGCTTTGGGTACTGCCACACGCAACAATTATGATGTCAGCCTGTATTCAATCGTTCATTCGGTGACGTGTGCAAAAGGAGAATCATCAAATTGCCCCTACCATACCTGAACTTTTATGGAGAAGATCAATTCATGTGCCATTCCTGACTAGCACTGTCTCGAGCTCATGAATCTGGTCGGGCAACCGGGGTAAATCTTATCCCGTTCTGTCGAACCCCAGAAGTCGGGTCGGACCTGAGGTCCTCGGTTTATAGTCCTCGTATTGCCTTACTCCTCGGGCGGTAGAATATTGGAGACCGAGTCCGACCACCTGGCTGGATCAGGTATCTAGCAATATCTTCGAACTATAATATTTTGAGTGTAAAATTCCTTCATGCCCTTACCGAGCTCTTGGCCATACTTAGGTTCAAAAATCACCATCAACATGCGGATCCGGATGCAGGTATTCTCCATGCGGATCTCTGGATATCCGGATCCGTAAAAAATTCAGATTTTTATTTTTTTATTTTCAAATTATTTAATTTTAAATACTTAAAATTAAATAAAATAATATATTTAACTAGACAATAGTAATTTAACATTTGAAATAGCATTTACAATTCAAAATACATCAAAATAATATAAATCTAAGTATAAAATTATAATAAAAATCATAAATAAAATAATTTTTATTATATTATATGCGGATCCGGATTCCGGATTCACTTGAATCCGGATTCCGGATTCACTTGAATCCGGATCCGCACAGATCATTAAGATTCAAATCCGGATTCACATTTTTATTATTGTGGATCTAGATTTTTCCGGATCCGAATAAATTTGACATCTCTAATTATCCAAAGCAATTCATTGCTTCCCATAAATGATAACTTAATTTATATTATATTATTTTAGAATTTTTTTTTAATACATAACAAATCTATAAATATACAATTTAAAACAATTTGAAATCTATAAAGACATTGAAAAATGTATGTTACTTAAAATGTCTCTAAAGGACTACTTTTTCTCCAAAAATTATCTTCTTCAAATAAAAACTTATACAAATACAGTCTGTGATAGATCAATAAGTGATATAACGTCAACATCTGGATATTTTATATTTATGGATGAAACTCGATTACTTGGAGAAGTAAAAAATAAAGTCTAAGGAATACTTGAGTTGATATGAATAGTTTAAAGAGACACTATGAAACTACATTGTGACAACAAAACTGTTGTTGGTTCTGTTCAACATGAAATGACTAAAATATTGAAGTTCATAGTTTTTTTTTTTAATCAAAGTAAAGATTAGGTTATTTTTCTAATGAATATACTGCTTCTATTGATCCAAGTGTATGAATGAAAATATAGTAGATTCCCATATCCGCGAATTAATGGTGTTTTTAGTTCAAGGTAATGGGAATGAAGTCCTCAAAGGATTTGGTTTGGTGGTAAAGAACTTAATATTTGGTTGTGAGGTCATGAGTTCGAGTTTAGAATGTGTATTTCTTGTAAGAGCCTGAGACAGCTAAGGGTTTTATCTCCCAGGTTGGGTGGTTTGGCGACGGGATTTCCAAAAAAATTGGAAATGAGAGAATGAGAATCATTTCTAATAGAGTTGTTTATTTTTAAAAATTGAATGGGAATAGGAATGAGAATGAGAATGAGAATGAGTCTAGGGCTCACATATTTAGGAGTTGAGAATGAGAATTGCATTCATTCTCATACCCATAATTGATGAGAAATTATAATATTACGCATAAAGAAAGTAATTAGTTAATAAATTAATATTAATTTATAAATAATAAATAAAGTGTATTAATAATTAATCAATAATCAATAATTAAATAATATTTAATAATTTAATAAAATAATAAATTAATATTTGGTCATTTAATACATTAATACTTAATAAATTAATTAATAAAGTAATAATTATTTAATACTTAATTTATAAATAATAAATAAAAGTAATCAATAATTAATAATAAAATAATATTTAATAAATTAATAAATTAATAGTTAGTAATTTAAAACATTAATAATTTATTAATAAATTAATAAATTAATAAATTAATAGTTAGTAATTTAATACATTAATAATTAATTAATAAATTAATAATTAATAATTAATAATTAATAAAATAATAAATTAATATTTGGTCATTTAATACATTAATACTTAATAAATTAATTAATAAAGTAATAATTATTTAATACTTAATTATAAATAATAAATAAAAGTAATCAATAATTAATAATAAAATAATATTTAATAAATTAATAAAGTAATAAAGTAATAATTATTTAATACTTAATTTATAATAATAAATAAAATTAATCAATAATTAATAATAAAATAATATTTAATAAATTAATAATTAATAATTAATAATTAATAATTAATAATTAATAATAAAATAATATTTAATATTTTAATAAAATCATAATTTAATAAAAATAAATTAATATTTAGAAATTTAATACATTAATAATTAATAATTAGTTAATATATAATTATATCTAAGTGTATTTTTGTAACTTGTTAATAATTCATTCTAATTACTAAACAAAATAAACACATCAATGACAATACTACTTCATTCCGATTACGATTCTTACAGTTAAGTAAATAACTTAGTCTGATTCTAATTTACCATTCTCATTCCAGCCCATTCTGATTCTATCACATTTCAATCACGAGTACCTAAACGTAGGCATGGCAGCGATTCCGGAACCGGAGGTTTCGATTCCTCAAAAAGAATAACCGAAACAGAACCATAAAATTGCGGTTCTGGTTCAGTATAAAAAAAAATTAATAAAATTAAATATAAATTATATTAGTTTTAATTAAATTAAAAAATATTACTATAGGAATATCAACATAATCAGGATCTTCATGGTTAAATTTTGTAATTTACTAATTCATTATTATATTATATTATATTTATTCTTTTGCGGTTCTGGAACTGGAACCGCCGATTCCTAAAACTGGAGATTCCAAGCAGTTCCGGTTCCGGTTCAATTCTGATTCGGAATCAAACTGCGGCCGGACCCACGTAAATGCACCATAAATATAAAGCTCCCTAAAATTTACAGATAATACACAATACCCCCTTCATATTTGATGTTTCTACATTATAATCCATATCAAACTAAAATCCTGATTTCACTACCCATCTCCATAGACCATTGTAAAAGCAATACACATCAATATCTATGAAAGCATTATGAAGAATAATAACATTGTTGCCTGCTTCATTTTCTGCTTGAAGACTGATGTAAATGTCGTAACTAGTGCACAAGATTAACTCACGACTAAATAGATAGCAAGTAATCACTATGCATGACCTTTCTGCTTGAAGATTGTTGTAAGAATTAATATTAATTATCATATGGACTTCTTGGAACTGAGTTATAAAGTGTCATCCCTGTTGAAATTGAGTCATAAAGTTACGAGGTGGTATATCATGTGCCGGGTGTATATGTCATCTCTCTCACAGTAGGCGGACCCTACATAGTTGTGGGGCCCGCCTGCTGTGAGAGGGATGGCATATACACCCGGCACATAATATAATTTTCGTAAAGTTACTACAAGTATTTTTATTAGTACCCAACTAACAGTCACAATGTCAAATAACATACAAAATCTGCTTGAAGCAGCAAAACAGAAAACAGTACTTCAGATCTTTAGTTACATCCACAAAGCCCTTGGGAAAAAGAGTATGATATAGAGTACATACATAGTGATTGATTCAACATTTGAGCAGTCTAGTACAAGAACTCTCTTGGATCAGTGACATAACCGGTCAAAGCAGATGCCGCAGCTGTGTATGGTGAAGCAAGATATATTTGGCCTTCCTTGTGTCCCATCCTGCCAGGAAAGTTCCTATTTGTCGTGGAGACACAGACCTGCAATGATAATCAACCATGAAATAGTTGGCGAAAGACTATAGGATGGATGTTAATAAACAACTGGGATGAATATCGACCATATTGATCAAGAAGACGGTAAATCTGAACTTATTAAAACCAATTCTCATTCCAAAGTATGTGTTAAATGTACTAAAACTGCACCCATACATCAGGAAACCTTGATAGAGTTCCTTGTGATTGGAGGATAGGTTTGGAAACAGTTACAAGCAGTCCATCCACTCAGTTGGAAGCCAAAACCCAGTGCTGACTGATCAGCAGAAAAAGCAATCACAACTTCCTTTTCATTTGCGCTTGTGGAAGAGGAAAACTTAAAAAACACAAAGCAGATTTCTACATTTCTGTACTATATAATTCTCTATACCCCATTTGATTGGTATAATAAGTACCTACAGCATTCATTATCATTGTGATATATGCAGACTCAAAATACTTCCAACAGTCCACAGTAGTGCTCTACTCTCAAGTTAACCAGTGTACCAAATTGTAATATCAAACAATGAATTGAAGATGTTCAGTGGGAGAAAACTTGCCATAGGATCATTCATGCGTGCGTAAGTGTCTTTAGGGCCACCCAAACAAGCGCCGCAACTAGGACTTGCCGGTGTGTCGCAACCAGCTTCTTCAAATATCTGGGAGCAAGTCTTGCCACCAGATCCTGGTACTGGAAGAGTATAAACGTCTATCCAAACCTGCCAATTTCACCATATAAATGTCAGTTATTTCAATCAGGATTAATACCTCAAGATTACAGATTCTATCTCAACCAAAAACAGCATATAAACAGAAATTTAGACGCAGAAAAATGCAGCATTACGAACCTTCTGGGTAGCAGGGACAAGGAATGTTGGAACTTTGACCTTTTTGCCCTGAAGATAAACATTATAATTAAAGGTTACATGTAAATGGCAAATCACAGAAAATTACAATTGCAAATGGAAGAAATAAGACATTTTTTTTTTTTTATAAAAGAAATAGAACAGGAACCTCTTCCACAGAAACTTGTTAGATAGGAACCCTAACAATAATTGTCAATTACTCCTTAAAACGTATAAGATGCAACCCATTCCAGATGCAGAATCATTGTTTTCGAGGGACAATGAAAATTCAATGTCATACAATAAAAAGATAATTTTGTTTGTCCTATCTACTCAGCGCAGAGGACAAGTCAAGTTTTCATCGTTCTTAATAAACATACAAGGTTCTTTCAAAAAATAATAAATAAATAAAGATATAAGGTCATGCAAATCAGTCAGCAACAATCAAATTTTAGCAACATGACAGCAAGGTGTTTCATTGTCTCTCATTTTATCCAAACAAAGATTCAGCAGGTGTTTTTATGATTAAATGGGTTGTCAAATAGCAACAGAAATAAGTGATGATGGATATAGCTCATACTGAAGCTAAGAAGACTTTGGCTGCAGCAAGAAAATCCTCTGTTTTTCCACCAGTGCAAGATCCAATATATACTCTGTCAATTTTCACATCTTTGCACTCTCTTGCTAAGGCACGATTATCAGGAGAATGAGGCTGTAAAAGTAGATATGCAACATTACTTAGGCAATCAAATGATAGGAAACTGTTAAGAACTGAAATTCATTAGAAGAAAATCAAAAATCTCTTTTTCTACAAAAATAAAATGACAGAACTACATAAAATCACGCACCTTTGCCACAAGTGGCTCCAGCTTCGAGACATCAAATCTATACTCGGAAAGGAAACTAGAAGCCAACAAAAAAAAAAAAAAAAAAAAGGAAATGAAAAGAATCAAGTCATCTCAACATGAATTAACTGTATTGTCCTACATAGAACATAATCAAATTTACAAAATTACTCATTAAAATAAAAGATTCATAATATGATACAAGTTTCCAAGAGAACAATTAAAAATAAGACAACACCTTAAGTGAGCAATGTCGAGAGATGCTTATGTAATTAGTACATCATTTGTTTCAGAATAGGGGGAAAAGTTCAATGGCACAATCACAGGAAAATAAGTCAAACTATGGATCCAAATAATTCTGTTTGGCACAAGTTCCACTTTTGACTACTTATTTTCTTCATGATAAGATTTCAGAAAGTAATTTCTTAATGTTGAATATTTTTTTTATCTGCGTATTTCAGATATGCTACCAAAACATTCTTTCAGCATAAGTTACACACAGTCACAGCTAGAGCAGAAAAAGCAAACCAGTAAGAATGCCCACAACATACAAATAGAGCAAATTCCTCTATCAAGAGTCCAATTTATCTATTTGTAAATTTCAGAGAAATCCACAAATAGCACATCTTGATGAGAATCAGGAATGTAAGTTATTACTTATTAATTCTAATAACTCAATAGTCTTTCAGAAACATTCAATCACAAAGACTACCTTGCTTGCTGATCACTATAAACTGGTTCATATGGAACAGATGTCTTATCCTGCATAAAATAAAAGATAATCCTATAAGCTTATGCTAGCATAAAGAAAAATCTTTCTAAGAGGTAAAGGAACAGAAAACGTTTTCCATGAAAGAACAAGCAATTACCTAAGCAGTGTTATATGAACAATATGCATGTGGTTACAGATTACACTTACCTCGAGATATTTATATGTCGTAAGATCAGCAGGGATCACACCATTCTTTCCCCCAGCTTCGACAACCATGTTGCATAATGTCATGCGCTCTTCCATCTTTCCAGTACAAGTACGAGCAAAATGATGAAATTCATAAATTATTTAAGCATAATAAAAAACAGCATATCTCATTTCAAGAAAAAACCTAATATCCTTGAAATTAGAGATCAACTGAAATGTCTTTAAAAAAAAAAAAAAACAATCAACTGAAATTTACTTACGTTTAAACTTTCAACAGTTGTGCCAACAAACTCCATGGCTTTATATGTTGCACCAGCCACAGATATTTCACCAATTATCTGAGAAGTAACAATAGTTTTCAACAGAACAAAGATAAGCTCTAATCATTCTACAATGACCTCAAAATCCAAATCCACAACCTGTCATGGTTGGTTTGTCTCAATTGACAAGGAAAACAAAATTGCCAAAGAGCCAAACAAACTTACCTGTAAAATCAAATCCTTCGCAAGCAAATAATCAGGCATTTCACCATCCATTACAAATCTAAGAGTTGGGGGCACCTGCAAAATATAGATACAAGATATTACAAATAACTAAAGCAACCATGCAGCCAAAAAGAGGTGAATTAGCTTCATATGGATATTTAAGCTCTAAGAATTTATCATAACAGGTATAAAGCAGAATGAAACAAACCGAACCAAACAAGGACCTTTTCCCACTAGGTGGGATCTGCTACATGGTTCTTTCGAGGACATTGTACTCTCATGAATCATTGTCTCATTAAGCTTAGTAAAATATAAGTCTCTCTTTATGGTTTTTGTCCATGTAAACTTAAGCCTTCTCCAACCTCACATGACGTATTACAACACCATTTGCTATGCTTTTCTCACTAGGGCATTTAAAGGTCTACGTTATACATGCCCGAACCATCTTAGTCGTGTTTCCCTCATCTTCTCCTCAATCGATGCTACACCAACTTCCGAAATTCTATATTTTTAGGTTTGTCTTTCCTAGTCCACCCATAAATCCATCTAAACACTCTTATCTCAGCGGCCAAAGTTGTCAAAGGCACGCTCAAGCTCAGACTCAGGAAAGGTCAGGCGAGGCAACCTTCATCAGTAGCGCCTTTTGCGCCTAGCACATGCCTAGGAGATGCGCCTAGGTGCAACTAGGCTTGTCTCACAAAAATATGTGAGATAAACTCAATTTGAATTGACCAACCCAAATCGAAATCAAGTTATTTAACATTTATTTAATAAATTGAGATAGATTTTAAGGTGTGTTTTAAATTTCAACAAACACATTAATTTGTATTATTATATTTGTTTTTGGTCTATTATCAATGATTTCTCTTTGTTTAATTGAATAGATACCTTCTTTAGAATAATTTGCGTCTTAGTGCCTTGCCCCTTTAACAGCATGATCTCAGCTACCCTCTTTTATTGGACATGTTGATAAAAATAAAATAAATTTCTTATTTCTATTAAAATTTTATTGTGCTAGTTATGTTAACCTTTTAAACTTAAAACAGATAAGACTGGACACTGTATCCGTACTATTGTTACATGTGCATTTAGCAGACAAATAATGGTTTTATCTAAGTGACTTCCCAGCTAAAGACTCAACTACAAAAAAACTATTGGAGTCCAATACAGAATCGATCGAGTCATATGAAGCAACTTCCAATTCCTATTATCTACACATTTAAAGTTCTAAAATGATTAACATTCAAGCAAAAAACAGCAAAAACATACAAGATTAATCTGCTGAGGCATCTAATCAAAACAATGATACATCCCGCTGATTGATAAGAAGAAAATAATTCAATTGGCTTTAAAACAGGAATCTAATCATTACTTGCACACTTTTGGGCGGTGTATTCATTCTATATTCGATAGGATTATTTTGTATTTTAAAAGTCTATGGTATTCAATTAGGATTTTAAAAGTTCTTTAAATCTTATTGTATTCAATAAGGATTTTAAAATGTCCATTAAAATATTGGGATATTCAGAAGTCCATGGATTCTTAAGGATTTCATTAAGTGTTAGATTTTGATGGATTTTAAAGAGTAAAAAATGTCTATTGAAATCTCTTATTTACACAAATGATTTCTCATCTTAATAATAATAACAATAAAATATAATATTGACATTTTGATTGTCACGTACACTAACAATACACACATCTCGATTACAAAAACCTAAACATAATCAGCAAGTGACTCATATAAATTAAAAAAAAAAAAAAAAAACTCATTGTGAAATCTTTTCCTTACTCAAAACAAAAGTCTCAGATTACAAAAAATCTAAACATAATCAATAAGTGACATATATATAAAAACTCATTGAGAAATTTGTTCCTTACCCAAGAGATTTAACAGGTCTGTCTCTTCTCTTACGAACCAAGTTACGTTTCTCTCGATTTTTTTTCTTTGTTTTCTTTCCATTTTTGTTTGAAGACATTCATTTTTATCACATGGGTTAATAAAACCCAATGCTTGCCACCACTTGTGATTAAGCAAAACTATTGCATTCAAATTGAAGACATGCAAGCCACTTGCTTTTAAGATTTCCTTTCACGTAAGATTCTTTATGAAATTTGCTTCCACTTTTAAAACTAAGACTTGTGATTTTCAACTTTCATTATTATAATAGTAAAAGACAACTTAGAATTGAAATAATTTGCACTTAATGTTTGTCTTTTAATCAATTTTTAAGTTTAATTTTTTATTATTAAAAAAATCCATGGACTTGTTAAAATCCCAGTAGCCAACAACATAGTCCATACCAAGGACCCAAAATATAAAATAATAAATATAAGAAAAATAAGTGAAATAAGAAAATGAATGCATAAGAAGATATGTTATACACTGCCATAACAATAACATCCTCATCCATTACCATTACCGTGTCGCAGACTTCTTTCGACACATCAGGTAGCAGGAATAGAAATAAAAAGAGCAATCATATATACAAACATTTAGCTTTTTGTGCTAGAGTAATGGACAAGATATTATTAAAAAGTATTGACTCCAAACTTTTTCTTGGATTTTCACTGACATTTATATTAGTTTTGCTATCGCAAAAAAATATAATATTAACAAACCTTGAGCAAGACTTTCCCGGTGCCTAATACAAAACCTGCATCAGTGTTGCCAATGCCAGTGGCAAATTGGCCAAATGCTCCAGCAGTACAGGTGTGCGAATCTGTACCTAACAGGACCTGAAAGCAATGGCGAAGGTTTAAAAGCAATTATGAAAAACAATGGCATAAAATTAAGAAGAGTTTAAACAATGTACTTAGTAACAAAATTGCACCTCTCCAGGCCTACAATGACCTTCTTGGGCAAGTGCAATATGACATACACCTTTATAATCAGGATTAGCCTGCAAAGTCATGAAGTAAACTTTTCATCCACTCCCAACAGTGACAGAATACAAGCTATTAAAGAATGGCAATCTTAAATAAAAAGAATGAAAGACATACCTTAAAGTTACCAAGATCTTTAATATCATAAAAGTACTTGATATTCTGCTCCGTGCAGAAATCCCTCAATATATCCACATTACGATTTGCTCGTTCATCACTTGTGAATATATAATGATCAGGTATAATGACGATCTTTTCACGGTCCCAAACCTTCAAAACAAAAAGAATATTAGCATGATAGAAATTAAAAACATACTAGTGTGCATACATGAACAAAAGGGAGAGAGATAGGACATCAAATGCTGAGATAACATAAGGTTTTCAACTCAAGACTTAATAGGAAGAAATTAATGAAACTTTTTTTTTTTTTGGAGCTAATGGAGAACAGACTACCTTACAAAGAAATAACAATAATGAAGCATCTATGGCATTCCTCCATCATTGTGGTTTTCAGACATCTCACACAAAACAATATGAGTTTTGGAACTCCCACATAAGTCAAAAGGAAAACCTTAGTAACTATAATGAAGAACTTTGTGATAGTGATAACATGTTACTCACTACACATTACACTGCATTCTGAGAGAAACTAAAGCATAAAAGTACTCGGTAATTCTTGTAACGTGAATTGAGAGAATTTTCTAGTAAAGTGATCATTGGTTGATCCAATTGTAGTCTTGGTAGATCCCATCGTATAATCCAGCTGCCATAATCTTTATTGTCAAAGATTATGGTCACCATTTTCTAAAGGTAATTGCCACCTTTTGACAATGGTGCAAACCACCAAAATAACTTTAGGCCGTCTCGCGCGCTGTGATGCGGGAAAAAACCTAAATCACACCAGAGGCAGGCGCCTCAACGCGCCGTCACCTTGAGGCAGCGACGCGGCGCCTTGAGGCATATTCTTAAACACTGCTAGAAATGACTATAAATAGAGAGCTCATTTAAGAGCTCAAAGCATCCCCAACAAGAAGTTCCAAGTAAGAGAGCTTAGAGTGTAAGCTCCAAGTACGAGAGCTTAGAGAGTGTAGTTAGTTTGTGAGATTTTTTGTACAAATTTTGTTATACTTGTAAATTCTATTCGTGTAGTAATAGAGAGTATTTTTTTTTCCTCACAAAACAATCTTTAGTGATTAGAGAATCACAGCACCAATTTCAAGTATGTGTCTAAATTTCAAATTCTATAAGTTTATGTTGATTCACGCCTCAAAAATCAACACTAATAATTTCAATACTTCGATATATTTGATTCACTTGTGCATTTCAATAACTAAAACTTATAAATCATATAGTTAGCTGGAGCTGACATCCTATGCTGTCAAAAGTGGTAGGTGGAGCAAGACGTTTTAATAGTTCAACCCACTTAAGTGTTGTCTAAGAACTGTCCAAGCGTCGTCTTTGATCAGTCAAAAGACAGGCTGACTAGTCAAGCATGAAATTTTTTACCTAATATATAAGTAATCATGACTTACAATACATAAGATGCCGCCCAAGTGCCGCGGGCAGCTGTTTGGAAAAAAAAAACCCACCCAAGCGCCTCTTAGGCGCCTTTAACAGCATAGTAACATCAATACCTTAGCATTTTCGCCAAACTCTTTTTTAAAGATACCAAGGAACCAGGGCCGCAAACATCGTGTGTCATTAAAATATCAACATTAACCCACACATTATCTCCAGGGATCAATTGAGGTTTCTCTGAAGCCCTGGACAGTATCTTCTCCGTCAATGTCATTGCATTTTTTACCTAAAGAATTAATAAAAAAAAACATTTAGACGGTAGAAATTAAATGCGACCCTTCAATCTAAATGGTCAAATTCAAGGATTAATTAAAAATAATAATCAAACTAAGGTCAAAAGAAGGATACTTAACCGAACCAGTGGTGACAGGCCTTCGTTCTGATTGATGAGGGGTCATGACTGAAACAATTTTCTTGGACACTGTAGATTTCTTGCATTTGTTAACTGAAAATTGTGAAGCAGACGATAAACAAAAACTACCCAAATCTTTCTGAAAAAAAGAAAAAAAAAAATCAAGAGTTGTAGTAATAGAGCAACCAATGAAATGGAAACATGAGTAAAAGCCAATTGATTTTGACCTTGTTGTTGATGAAAGAAGATGTGGGAGCTGGATAAATGGTAGAAGAAGCCATGTTTACTGCGAGAAGCTTTGCTTTTGTTTTGTAAAAATGTCGCCAAATTAGGTTTTTTCTCAGAAAGTGGAGGCGGCGGGCATATTCAAGTTATCTACTAAAAGAGAGAGACAGTGACTCGTGGCAGCTAGACCAGGTCAATGATCAGAACTGAACCGGTTGGAATCGGATGGTTCCGGTTCCAATCGATTCAAGTTCCGGAACCGTCGGTTCCGGTTCGAACCATAAGGTTCCTCTTGGAACCATAGGGTTCCAACACGAATCCTAATCTCCAATTAATGTTTAAATATCAATTTTTTTATATTCAAAAAAGAAAAAAAAAAACTGAAATGAACCAGAGCCGGAACCGTACGGTTCGGTTCCGGTTACAGTTTCGGTCCCACTTAAGTGTGGAACCGGAACCGAACCGGAATTATCTGGTTCGGTTCCGGTTCCACACTTGTGGAACCGCAAATCGTACTGTTCGATTCTGGTTCGGAATCGGAACCGATCTGTGGCCACCTCTAGTGGCAGCAGCGCATTCCTGTTGGTGGGGACACTGTTGGTAGCTAAAGATATGGATAAGAGCGTAAATAAATATTTTAAGACACCTGATCGGGTCGGATTTAGGGAATTATTTGGACCCGAACCCAAAATATTCACTTATTTTTACATCATTTCCAAATTGAAGCGTTTATTAAGGGTCTGTTTGGTATGGTTTTTTAAATTGAGTTTTTTCAAGTATAATTTTTATTAATAGAATTTTTAGAAGTAAAATGTCGCCAAATTCTGTTTGTTTTCTCAGAAAGTGGAGGCGGCGGTGGTGCTTCGAAAATTAATCACAATAATAATCGCGTATTCAAGTTACCTACTAAAAGAGAAAGACGAGTGACTCGTGGCAGCAGCGCATTCCTTTTGGTGGGGACACTGTTGGTAGCTAAAAATATTGATAAGAGCGTAAATAAATATTTTCACACACCTGATCGGGTCGGATTTAGGGAATTATTTGGACCCGAACCCAAAATATTCACTTATTTTTACATCCTTTCCAAATTGAAGCGTTTATTAAGGGTCTGTTTGGTATAGTTTTTTAAATAGAGTTTTTTAAAGTATAATTTTTATTTATAGAATTTTTAGACGTAAAATGTCGCCAAATTCTGTCTGTTTTCTCAGAAGTGGAGGCGGCTAGGCTTCGAAAATTAATCAAAATAATAATCGCGTATTCAAGTTACCTTCTAAAAGAGAGACTAATGACTCGTGGCAGCAACGCGTTCCTGTTGGTGGGGACACTGTTGGTAGCTAAAGATATTGATAAGAGCGTAAATAAATATTTTCACACACATGATCGAGTCGGATTTAGGGAATTATTTGGACCCGAACCCAAAATATTCACTTATTTTTACATCCTTTCCAAATTGAAGCGTTTATTAAGGGTTTGTTTGGTATGGTTTTTTTAAATAGAGTTTTCTAAAGTATAATTTTTATTAATAGAATTTTTAGACGTAAAATGTCGCCAAATTCTGTTTGTTTTCTCAGAAAGTGGAGGCGGCGGTGCTTCGAAAATTAATCACAATAATAATCGCGTATTCAAGTTACCTTCTAAAAGAGAGGGACTAATGACTCGTGGCAGCAACGCATTCCTGTTGGTGGGGATACTGTTGGTAGCTAAAGATATTGATAAGAGCGTAAATAAATATTTTCACACACATGATCGAGTCGGATTTAGAGAATTATTTTGACCCGAACCCAAAATATTCACTTATTTTTACATCCTTTCCAAATTGAAGCATTTATTAAGGGTCTGTTTGCTATGGTTTTTAAAATAAAGTTTTTTCAAGTATAATTTTTATTAATAGAATTTTTAGAAGTAAAATGTCGTCAAATTCTGTTTGTTGTCTCAGAAAGTGGAGGCGGCGGTGCTTCAAAAATTAATCACAATAATAATCGCGTATTCAAGTTACCTACTAAAAGACAAGGACGAGTGACTCGTGGCAGCAGTGCGTTCCTGTTAGTGGGGACACTGTTGGTAGCTAAAGATATTGATAAGAGCGTAAATAAATATTTTCACACACCTGATCCGGTCGGATTTAGGGAATTATTTAGACCCGAACCAAAAATATTCACTTATTTTTAAATCCTTTCCAAATTGAAGCGTTTATTAAGGGTCTGTTTGGTATGGTTTTTTAATAGAGTTTTTTCAAGTATAATTTTTATAAATAGAATTTTTAGAAGTAAAATGTCGCCAAATTCTGTTTGTTTTCTCAGAAAGTGGAGGCGGCGGTGCTTCAATAATAATCACGTATTCAAATTACCTACAAAAAGAGAGAGACGAGTGACTCGTGGCAGCAGCGCGTTCCTGTTGGTGGGGACACCGTTGGTAGCTAAAGATATTGATAAGAGCGTAGATTTAGGGAATTATTTGGACCCGAGCCCAAAATATTCACTTATTTATACATCCTTTCCAAATGAAGCGTTTATGAAGGGTCCGTTTGGTATGGTTTTCTAAATAGAGTTTTTTCAAGTATAATTTTTATTAATAGAATTTTTAGAAGTAAAATATCGCCAAATTCTGTTTGTTTTCTCAGAAAGTGGAGCCGGCGATGCTTCAAAAATTAATCACAATAATAATCGCGTATTAAAGTTACCTACTTAAAAGAGACGACGAGTGACTCGTGGCAGCAGCGCGTTCCTGTTGGTGGGGACACTGTTGGTAGCTAAAGATATTTATAAGAGCGTAATAAATATTTTCACACACCTGATCGGGTCGGATTTAGGGAATTATTTTGACCCGAACCCAAAATATTCACTTATTTTTACATCCTTTCCAAATTGAAGCATTTATTAAGGGTCTGTTTGCTATGGTTTTTAAAATAAAGTTTTTTCAAGTATAATTTTTATTAATAGAATTTTTAGAAGTAAAATGTCGCCAAATTCTGTTTGTTGTCTCAGAAAGTGGAGGCGGCGGTGCTTCAAAAATTAATCACAATAATAATCGCGTATTCAAGTTACCTACTAAAAGACAAGGACGAGTGACTCGTGGCAGCAGCGCGTTCCTGTTAGTGGGGACACTGTTGGTAGCTAAAGATATTGATAAGAGCGTAATAAATATTTTCACACACCTGATCCGGTCGGATTTAGGGAATTATTTAGACCCGAACCAAAAATATTCACTTATTTTTAAATCCTTTCCAAATTGAAGCGTTTATTAAAGGTCTGTTTGGTATGGTTTTTTAAATAGAGTTTTTTCAAGTATAATTTTTATAAATAGAATTTTTAGAAGTAAAATGTCGCCAAATTCTGTTTGTTTTCTCAGAAAGTGGAGGCGGCGGTGCTTCAATAATAATCACGTATTCAAATTACCTACAAAAAGAGAGAGACGAGTGACTCGTGGCAGCAGCGCGTTCCTGTTGGTGGGGACACCGTTGGTAGCTAAAGATATTGATAAGAGCGTAAGATTTAGGGAATTATTTGGACCCGAGCCCAAAATATTGACTTATTTATACATCCTTTCCAAATTGAAGCGTTTATGAAGGGTCCGTTTGGTATGGTTTTCTAAATAGAGTTTTTTCAAGTATAATTTTTATTAATAGAATTTTTAGAAGTAAAATATCGCCAAATTCTGTTTGTTTTCTCAGAAAGTGGAGCCGGCGATGCTTCGAAAATTAATCACAATAATAATCGCGTATTAAAGTTACCTACTTAAAGAGAGACGACGAGTGACTCGTGGCAGCAGCGCGTTCCTGTTGGTGGGGACACTGTTGGTAGCTAAAGATATTGATAAGAGCGTAAATAAATATTTTCACACACCTGATCGGGTCGGATTTAGGGAATTATTTTGACCCGAACCCAAAATATTCACTTATTTTTACATCCTTTCCAAATTGAAGCATTTATTAAGGGTCTGTTTGCTATGGTTTTTAAAATAAAGTTTTTTCAAGTATAATTTTTATTAATAGAATTTTTAGAAGTAAAATGTTGCCAAATTCTGTTTGTTGTCTCAGAAAGTGGAGGCGGCGGTGCTTCAAAAATAATCACAATAATAATCGCGTATTCAAGTTACCTACTAAAAGACAAGGACGAGTGACTCGTGGCAGCAGCGCGTTCCTGTTAGTGGGGACACTGTTGGTAGCTAAAGATATTGATAAGAGCGTAAATAAATATTTTCACACACCTGATTCGGTCGGATTTAGGGAATTATTTAGACCCGAACCAAAAATATTCACTTATTTTTAAATCCTTTCCAAATTGAAGCGTTTATTAAGGGTCTGTTTGGTATGGTTTTTTAAATTGAGTTTTTTCAAGTATAATTTTTATTAATAGAATTTTTAGAAGTAAAATGTCGCCAAATTTTTGAGGCGGCGGTGCTTCAAAAATTAATCACAATAATAATCGCGTATTCAAGTTACCTACTAAAAGACAAGGACGAGTGACTCGTGGCAGCAGCGCGTTCCTGTTAGTGGGGACACTGTTGGTAGCTAAAGATATTGATAAGAGCGTAAATAAATATTTTCACACACCTGATCCGGTCGGATTTAGGGAATTATTTAGACCCGAACCAAAAATATTCACTTATTTTTAAATCCTTTCAAATTGAAGCGTTTATTAAGGGTCTGTTTGGTATGGTTTTTTAAATAGAGTTTTTTCAAGTATAATTTTTATAAATAGAATTTTTAGAAGTAAAATGTCGCCAAATTCTTGTTTGTTTTCTCAGAAAGTGGAGGCGGCGGTGCTTCAATAATAATCACGTATTCAAATTACCTACAAAAAGAGAGAGACGAGTGACTCGTGGCAGCAGCGCGTTCCTGTTGGTGGGGACACCGTTGGTAGCTAAAGATATTGATAAGAGCGTAAGATTTAGGGAATTATTTGGACCCGAGCCCAAAATATTCACTTATTTATACATCCTTTCCAAATTGAAGCGTTTATGAAGGGTCCGTTTGGTATGGTTTTCTAAATAGAGTTTTTTCAAGTATAATTTTTATTAATAGAATTTTTAGAAGTAAAATATCGCCAAATTCTGTTTGTTTTCTCAGAAAGTGGAGCCGGCGATGCTTCGAAAATTAATCACAATAATAATCGCCTATTAAAGTTACCTACTTAAAGAGAGAGACGAGTGACTTGTGGCAGCAGCGCGTTCCTGTTGGTGGGGACACTGTTGGTAGCTAAAGATATTGATAAGAGCGTAAATAAATATTTTCACACACCTGATCGGGTCGGATTTAGGGAATTATTTGGACCCGAACCCAAAATATTCACTTATTTTTACATCCATTCCAAATTGAAGCGTTTATTAAGGGTCTGTTTGGTATGGTTTTTTAAATTGAGTTTTTTCAAGTATAATTTTTATTAATAGATTTTTAGAAGTAAAATGTCGCCAAATTCTGTTTGTTTTCTCAGAAAGTGGAGGCGGCGGTGGTGCTTCGAAAATTAATCACAATAATAATCGCGTATTCAAGTTACCTACTAAAAGAGAAAGACGAGTGACTCGTGGCAGCATCGCGTTCCTTTTGGTGGGGACACTGTTGGTAGCTAAAAATATTGATAAGAGCGTAAATAAATATTTGCACACACCTAATCGGGTCGGATTTAGGGAATTATTTGGACCCAAACCCAAAATATTCACTTATTTATACATCCTTTCCAAATTGAAGCGTTTATTAAGGGTCTGTTTGGTATGGTTTTTTAAATAGAGTTTTTTAAAGTATAATTTTTATTAATAGAATTTTTAGACGTAAAATGTCGCCAAATTCTGTTTGTTTTCTCAGAAGTGGAGGCTTCGAAAATTAATCACAATAATAATCGCGTATTCAAGTTACCTTCTAAAAGAGAGAGACTAATGACTCGTGGCAGCAACGCATTCCTGTTGGTGGGGACACTGTTGGTAGCTAAAGATATTGATAAGAGCGTAAATAAATATTTTCACACACATGATCGAGTCGGATTTAGAGAATTATTTTGACCCGAACCCAAAATATTCACTTATTTTTACATCCTTTCCAAATTGAAGCGTTTATTAATGTACATCAATAATGGTTCGACTTATAGCCAAGAATGGTCTCCCGAGAATGATCGGCAGATCTTCGTCTTCCTCCATATCAAGGATAATAAAATCTGCTGGGAAAATGAATTTGTCAACTTTGACCAGCACATCTTCAATTACACCTCTCGGAAATACGAGCGTTCTATCAGCAAGTTGTAGAGAGACTGAGGTGGGCATTGTTTCTCCAATATGCAATTTCCTGTAAATAGAAAAAAGGCATCAAGTTAACACTTGCACCTAAATCACACAAAGCCTTACCGAAGTCATGTTCTCCTATGGTGCAAGGAACAGTGAAACTGCCATGATTTTTCAACTTTGGGGGAAGTTTCATTTGAATGATGGCGCTGCATTCTTCTGATAATGCTACTGTCTCGTAATCTCCCAATCTCCGCTTTCGTGAAAGAATGTTTTTCATGAATTTGGCACAGCTGGGTATTTTTTCCAACGCTTCTGCAAATGGAATGTTGATATGCAGCTTTTTGAAGATCTCTAGGAACCGAGAAAATTATTTATCTAGTTTGTTTTCTGGAGACGCTGTGGAAAAGGTGGAGGTAGAATGATCATTTCTTGATCTTTTTCCTTTGTTTCTTTTTCCTCCATCTGTGGAAATGATTCACTGCTTTCTTTTGGAACTTCCTCAGCAGTTGCCTTGATTCCAACATCTTTGTTGATTTCGATACCACTTTTTAACATGATGGCATGACATTTCTCATTCCCATGTTCCTTGGATTTGGTTCTGTGTTGCTATGAAGGTTACCTGGCGATTTGTAACTCTGAGCATTGGCCAGTTGTCCAATTTGATTCTCCAGTGCTTTGATAGAAGCAGATTGGCTTTGAAAAATAGCATCATATGCTACTTGTTACTTTTTGAACATCTCTGCAATCCATTCTTTCATTTCTGGTTCTTTTTAAACTCTTGGCTTTTATTTTGCTGTTGAAATCTAGGTGGTGGATTATTCTTTTGCCCTGAATTGTTGCTCCATGAAAAATTGGGATGATTCATCCACCTTGGATTGTAGGTGTTGGAATATGGATTGTTCCCATGTCTGTTGAAATTATTGACATAGTTCACCGTTTCTTCATGTTGGTTTAGCTCTGGTGCTCCTCCATATGGTGAACTTGTGGCTCTGGCGATGTTTACAACTTGTGTGCTAAGTGTTTCCAAGCTTTTACACATTTGCTCCAACTTAGTATTCACTGCTGAGTTAGCTCCAACTTCATAAATTCCTGCAATTCGTTGAATCATGCTCCTTTCTGTTGGCCACAATGAACTGTTGTTAGCCATTTCTTCGATTAAGTCTCAGGCTTGATCTTCTCATTTTGCCATCAAAGCTCCTCCAGTAGCAACATCAATTGTGGTTCTCATCAATCCAGAAAGTCCATTATAGAAAGTTTGGACTTGAAGCCATTTTGGAATCTCATGGTGAGGACATTTCCGAAGTAAATCTTTGTACATTTCCCAAGCTTCGTAGAGAGTTTTCGAGTCAAGTTGTACAAAGGATGTGATGTCATTTCTCAGTTTTGCTATTCTGGCTGGTGGAAAGTACTTTGCAAGGAATTTGGTGGCTAGAGTGTTCCAAGTTGTGATGGAACCTGCTGGTAGTGAATGTAGCCAAGCTTTTTCTCTGTCTTTCAAGGAATATAGAAAAACTCGCAGTCTCATTGCTTATTCTGATGCTCTGCTGTAATTGAAAGTGTCGTAAACTTCCAGGAAGTTGCTGATGTGGGCATTAGGATCTTTAGTTGCATTCCCCCCAAACTGTACTGACTGCTGAATCATCTGAATGCATGTTTTGATGTCACACGTATTTTCTGGTAAAGGAGGAAGTACAATACTTGAAATGAGGCCGAAAACCACAGGAATGGTTCTATCACGAATGGGAATTGGTGGTGCAACTTCTAAAGGTTCAGGTTCTATGTTAACAATTGCTTCTTGCCCTTCTCGCCTTCCCCTTCTCATCTGTCTGATGGTTCTTTCAATCTCTGGGTCAAGCGGTCAGATTTCCAAACTTCTGGTTCGTCTCATGTAGTTTCTAAGAACCTGAAACACAAGAAAACAAAAACAATAAGTAAAAAGAAATTAGATACAAGTAAAGTATTCAACCCCAAAACTAATAGTGAAAGATAAATAAGTCCCCGGTAACGGCGCCAAGAACTTGACCGGCGTAATCACACGCGTATAACGCAAGCGCACATATCCTTCAAGTAGTATAAAAAGTATTGATCCCACGAGGACTTAAAACCTTTTGTTATCATTTATGAAGTTAAATGTTTACAAGTATCTAATGGATTGATTGTTTGATTGGGTGGTGACTTTAAAACTTAAAATAAGTAAATAAAATTGCTTGAAAGTAGATTGAAGAAAATTCAAATTTATAAAACTATCAAGGGTTGTGAATCCTTCCAATATATTTTTAAAAGATGAAGTGGTTATTTTACGTTTTTGTAATATATTGGTTTATTAATCTGGAAGACGAAATTATGTAAAATCTCTTTTAATGGTCAAATATAAATACCCAGTATAACCCAATTAATCATATTCATATGTTAACCAAATTATCTGAATTCATTAAGATTAAGTTCCTGTAAGGAAATCTATTCAAGGGTTATCTATCCTCAATGATGATCATGGGCTATTGAGTCGAAGGTCTTTAACCTAAAATCTATTTTCCAAGTTCATTTTAAGTTTACCAGTTCAATTTTATTAATGGCCAGTTAATAAAAAACATTAGGATTAAGGCTCAATAAATAAACCCTTATATTACCCACATGTAATTTAACCCCTTATAAACCGGTGATATTGGATTTCATCATAACCCCAGATAATTGGTCAGTTACGACACATATTTACGGGTAGAAAAAACTTAAATAAAAGAAAAGACATAAAGTAAATGCTGGAAATTAAATTACTGGAAAGTAAATGCTGGAAATTAAATTACTGAAAAGTAAATTGCTGAAAAGTAAATTACTGAAAAGTAAATTACTGAAAGTAAATTGCTGAAAAGTAAATTGCTGAAAAGTAAATTGCTGAAAAGTAAATAAAGTAAAAGTACAATAAAAGAAAATGTTGGGGTTACCAACCAGCCATATAGGTGGTATCCTGATTAAGTCAAATTAATACTTAATTACCAACCGACCAACCAGGCGGTATCCATGCTTAGTCAGGTTAAAACCAATTTATAATTAATTACCAACCGACCAATATGGCGGAATCCTCGTTAAGTCAGATTTTAAATAGTTATTAAATTATAATTAGGGGAGATTAATCTAAATAGCAATAATAAAAGCTTTACCTTTTACCCCAGTAAGGGGGAGTTACCTCATCATTACTTGAAAAGTAAAAACTGAAAAAGTAAAGAAAGAAAAGTACTGTGTATAAAAGTAAATTGCAGAAAGTAAAAACTGAAAAGTAAAGAAAAGAAAGTGCGAAAGCGGAAATTAATTATTGAAATCTGTAAATAAACAAACAAGATACAATCTTCTAAGTTATTCATAAGGAATTTCAAAGAAGAAAGTATGAATTTACAAATGAAATGGCTTGGTATTTATAGGCAAAATTTTACCTCCATCAAGTCATCCACCAAATACTCCACCAAATCTTCCACTAATTGCTCTATTAATTTCTCCACTAAGTCCATTATTAATTTCTATCATGTTTGGTGGGAGCTTGACTATTTTTATTATTTATTTATTTTTTTGCTTTGAAAATGACTTTAATAATTACACATAACACACTTCTGGATGTTTCATTAATTTCGGTCATGAAATCTTCAGAATTCGAAATTATTTGTTCTTCAAAGTTGTAGATCTTTGAGTCTTCTTTAATCTGGAACTTGAATCAACTCAATCCGATATCATAGTAAAAAGTTATGCCCAAAATACGACAGTTGCACAAAATTGGAATTTCCGAAACTGCATTTCGTTAGAACACCCTTTCAAGTTTCCAATCTCTAAAATTAATATGTCAAGTCCAATTTTTTCCCTTATTTGACCCATATTTCGTCCTAAATAATTTCATTGAGTCCCAATATTATTTTATCTGTAAAATAAACTAAAACACATCAAAACATTCATCAAACCCGAGAACCTAAACAAAATATTAAGTAAAATGGGCGGTAAATATTGATATATTTTCCGCTCATCAATGGTTAATTATTTATATACACATTTTCTTTTTCTCTTTTTTTAGGTGCTATTTCCCATAAACTAGAGCACTGAATATTACAAAACTTTCACTTACAACACATGTTCTTATGTTACCATGTATATTGATAATACCTGTCAAATGAGCATATGAATATCCAATTTAGTCAATATTATGGAGAATTCATGAATTTAAATAATTCAAAATATAATAAATAAAAATTAACTTGTTACGAATTAGGCTGAGATACATCTCAGGAGTGGAAATTCCTTACACAACTATCTCAAACACAATTCCATCTGGTTAGTCAAGTTAAAAACATAAAAATCAAAACAATTTTTTTTTAAATTAAAACAATCAAAGCAACAACAACACAAAGAAAAATAAAAACAAAATACTAGTCAATTATTCTCCTCCCCTAAACTTAATTAAGACATTGTCCCCAATATCTAAAAAAAAGAAGAATAGTTTAGAAAACAGTATCTGGTTAGCATGGAATTCTACATCTAAAAAAAAAACTAAAAGTTAAGATCCAGATTTATCCGACGCTTCTTACCACGATCAATATAAGACCAGTTCAACTTGGAAATGATAGGGTCAATATTTAATTTAAACGTCAAGAGTTGGTCAATTAAATTATTGGTTGTTTTGGCAGTGAAGATGATATCTTTTATGGATATTCAAAGGAATACATTTCTTCTCGCATCTTCAAGAAACATAAAAAGAAAGTCAAAAAATCCATCAACATTAAATAGTGCAATTGGTTTCTAGTGTATGTTCAAGTTCGCCCAAGATAGCACTTTGAAAATTTCCACCATCAAGCCCAAGTCACCTGGCAAAGCAATAAAAGTATCAGCCGATTAATCATTTCAATAAGTCGTTCGGACATACTTGATACAATGCATTCCTCTCCTTTTGATTGTCTGGTAAGATTCACATCCGCCAAAGGTTTTGGGATGATTCCCAAAACTTGACTACCTCATTCCTGTACGGCCTTTGAAACATATCCCATCAGTCCAAGATAGCCACCACCATATACTAAGTGCATATTTCTCTCTACCATGACTCCACCCAATTCCTTTGCCGCCTCAATAAATTCTGATTTAGTTCTAAAACTAGTCTCGCAAAACACACAGATATTCATGACTCATCTTCTTGAAGTTGTTTCTATTTTTTCTTTACTCTCTCTCAGATCTGGATGTGTTGAAGAGAGCAATGACGAGATGAATTTATAGATACTGAAAAAAGGGTGAGTAATAATAGCACCAGTACCTACCATAGCTGAACAGTAAATTAAATCGTGAAACTCTAAGAATCTGAATCTTATCGGAGAAAATAAAAAAAAATAACAAAACAAATCACAATAATTAGTTAAAGACAAAGAAATTAACGGCTTGAATGACCTCTATGGGTCAAGGACAAGCTTCCCATCCAATTTTCTTATAAATTGGCAAATAGGGTCTTTTAAAGTCAGATTCACGAGACTCAATTATTGTCTTTCTCTTCGAAACTATGTATGTAAAGTGCGAATTTCATGATAGACATATCCACTGGAATGCGTCTCAAGAGTCAATGATATGTCATCTAAAAACTCCTTACTTATGTCATCCCTAATGAATTTTATTTTATCTTCGCGATTATCAGACACCATTCCTAAAGAACGATAACGAGTATTGCATATATAGCGTGCACATTTATAACAAACACCTAATTGTTTGACTCTTTTTTTCTTAGTATAGATGTTTTTTCCTAAACCAGGCAGAAATGAAATAAATAAGTCAGATGACTCACCTGCCAAGCAGACTCGTGCTTCAATTATCCAACGAATATCACTAGGAATATCTTGGATCATCAGAAGTCTCATTCTTTCAATGTGTGCTTTGTAGACTTTCATCAAAGAGTTTTGAGGGAGATAAGGAAAATGCTTGCGAAGTTTTTTGAGAACATCTTCCATCATGTCTGTGATTTTTCCTACAAAAATTAACACACAAAAATAAAATACATAAAATCTCAATATATATACAAATTGTATGGTTTGCCTCTCTGCTAGCATTAAGTTTAACGTTGTCAGCTAGACACGGCTGCCCAAACGTTAGGCTGGATCAGAAAATGTGAGACTCTATTTTTTACGCTTGATGGATTCTCCCCGATAGTGCTTGACACGTTGGCTGTTGGCTTTGAATGTATCATTGGAATTCAGGTCATGTAGCTCAACAGCTTCATATGGTAACATTTGGGTGATCACAAATAGACCTGACCACTGTGATTTCACAAATAAACGTGTGGGTATTCGTTGGACCGAATACTGAATGACTCATAGATGATTCCTAATAGTTGGAAATACACACCACCATCAATAAGAATCTTCTCGAGTCAAGTAGCATATGTAATCATTTGACTATATGATAACATTTATTTTATGTGAGATCCTTCACACTTAGATGACATGTATGTCAGAAACATTTCATGGTCTGACCTCTAGATGTTCGTTGGGTGTGGACCGATACACTCGTTAATCAATTGCGTATCAAGATAGGATTTGTCGGCCCGTATAAGTACCATAAGGGGTTTGGGTATCCATATAAATAAGTCTCGATTCTTAAGACTTTGGACAAAGTCTATCACCTAGGGTGGATCATGATATGATACATGGAGCGTCAAGAAAACAAGCCTTGAAGTATAGATCCAAGCATCCAATGATGAAGCCTAATATTCCATTCAAGTTATTTGGCAATGAAGGGGTCGAAAATATACAAGTGAATGCCTCCTAGAGGGGGTTAATGTTAGTATTTATTTTAGAGTGGGCCGAATATTAGAGGCCCTAGGTTTTAATATTGGTCTTTATTATAGAGTGGGCCAAATGTTAGGGGCCCAAGATTTTATTTGTAATAAGGATTATTACCTAAGGTTATTTCTGGTTTTTTAACATATTACAATTAGGATTTCCATTGTACTATTTAAACAAGCTTTTCATTAATAAAATGCATGAATGTTACTGTCTGTAAGGCCGTGGATGGCTAACCATGGAAGAGTGGATTCTCTTCAAAACTTATCAAAGGAGGTTACTGTCCTTTGTGGCATTTCAAGCAATTAGGGGTTCGTGAGGCTTTGCTCTTCACGAGTTTCTAATCTTCAAACCTCGTTGTGCTTTCCTAGGTGCTCATAACAATATTTTGTGGGTTTCACGGGCCTTGTTCCCGCAGGGTTCACAGGAGTTGCGTGGATAACAATCTCTTGTGGGTTTGCTTGGCTTTGCTCCAGGCAGATTTTTATCAGTTGGTATTCAGAGCTTTGGTTGCAGAGCAGGTTATATCTTATAGTTTGTCTTTTTAATTTTTTTCCTTTCTTTCTTTTTTATGATTTTTTTTTATTTTCTTTGAGTTTTGTTTCTGTTAATTTTTTTTTCTTTTCTTTGAGCCATGTTTATGTTAATTTTTTTCTTTTCTTTGAGTCATGTTTCTGTTAATTTTTTTCTTTTCTTTGAGTCATGTTTCTATTATTTTTTTCTTTTCTTTGAGTCATCTTTCTGTTAAAAAAAATTTCTTTTCTTTCTTTCTTTTTCTTTTGTCATCCTGCATGTGTTAGATTCGAAAATTTCAAAAAAAAAATGAAGAAAAAAACGTGGGCTGTGAAAAAAAACACAAATCATGCACCACAAAAATGAACTTAAAGACAAATCAGATTTGGTTAGAGATAAAGTGTTTGGGCATTACAGATTGACCTTAAAGATTCGAGGACGAATCTTCTTAAAGAATGGGAGAATGATATGATACAAGGAGCACAAGAAAACAAACCTCGAAGTATGGATTCAAGAATCCAAGGATGAAGCCTAATAATCCATTCAAGTTATTTGGCAATGAAGGGGTCGAAAATATACAAGCGAAGGCCTCTTAGTGGGAGTTAATGTTAGTGTTTATTTTAGAGTGGGCTGACTATTAGGGGACCTAGGTTTTAATATTGGTCTTTATTCTAGAGTGAGCCAAATGTTATGGGCCCAAGATTTTATTTGTAATAAGGATTATTACCTAGGGTTATTTCTGGTTTTTTAACATATTACAATTAGAGTTTCCATTGTACTATTTAAACAAGCTTTTCATTAATAAAATGCATGAATGTTTGAACCTAAAAATTAATATTTCCTTTAGGCACATTGGTGGTGAGGTCGTGGATGGCTAACCATGGAAGAGTGGATTCTCTTCAAAACTTATCAAATGAGGTTTCTGTCTGTAGGCACTGTATTTTTGCATATAAGTCCCGATGATGAGCCTTGTACGGAGGCACTACCCTTTAAGTTGCGGAAGTCGCGGGAAACGGACGTCGAAAGAGAAAATTCAGAAATTGATACCTTATTGGACTTAATTCGTTTGCTTAGCTTCGGGTTAGAAATTTGACGTCAAATTTCTATAGAA
The DNA here is from genome assembly GCA_019454045.1 of Zanthoxylum bungeanum. Lineage (NCBI taxonomy): Eukaryota > Viridiplantae > Streptophyta > Magnoliopsida > Sapindales > Rutaceae > Zanthoxylum > Zanthoxylum bungeanum. Next base: position 37,615 of record SKCR01034434.1, read on the forward strand.
ATTGATACCTTATTTAAAGTAAATATAATACATATATTTGAGATATTTGTATTTAATTAATTATTTAATTATTTAATTGTTAAATGATTAATATAATTAAAATATAAATATCTCACCAAATGATAAAGTTAGGAAATGATTATAAGTGTAAATGTTTGACTTTACATTAAAGGAAAATGTTGTCAAATTGAATTTGACTTCCTTGGATATTTGTTTTAATTGTTAAAATTGAAAATATATATTTCCATTTTATTTTTGTAATTTTCGACCATGACTTATTAAATATAAGTGTTATATTTTTTTAAGTTGCCATTGTTGACTTGTTTGGAATCATTAAAGTGTAATGATAAAAGTAAAACAAGTTGATAAATCTTTAAATGAAACACAGTAAAAATATCTTTATTTTTTCTCTTCACAATTTCGGCCAAGGACTTATTTTGGTGAAGTATATATTGTTTCATTTCCTTTTTAGGGTTTAACAAGTTCATTTGAAACAAAATAAACATAAAAGAAGTTGAGAGAAAAGGATTGGAGGCTAAAGAAGATAGCTTGGAAAAATTTTGTTTTTGTAAGTTTTTCTTTAAAGTCTTCAACATAGAAAATGTTTTTAATATGCTTAGCTTCATTTTGTGATGCTTTGATGTTATCTCTACTCTTATAGTTTGTGTTTATATGGTTGTGAACTTTGATGAAAGATTGAAGCATGTAAGTAAGCTTGAAATTGTTTCAAAGCTTTACTTTTGATTTTTAGAAAATCAAGTTGCCATTTTAGAGTTGGTAAGCCACTCCTTGGTGACCTAGAATTGTTCTAGAGTTGTTTCAAAGTGGTGAGGCTAGATTGGTGAAGTATTGAATGGATTAAAGTGTTGGATTTTAAAGATTTGGTAAAATTGGACAATTTGATGAAATTGAAAAATTAGGGTTCATAATCTTCTCCAAATTTGGGGCTTTTCATATATGTGATGTATTATGGTATGAATATGATGCATGTAAAATTTTGGGTTAATTGGATTTGATCTTGGCTTGTTTTTGAACAAAATGACCAAATTGCAAAAAACTGAAAATTGGGGGTGCTCTCGGTAATTTCAGAAAAATTGGGGATTTGTGTGAAATCTGATTTTGATGCATTAGATGTGTTGAAAAAAATTTTAGAAATGATTTAGAATCATCCAAAATTGTATTTGACAACTTTTGGACTAAAATGATCAATTTACAAAGTTTTGGGGCAATTCGGTAATTACCAAGAAATTTGATATCTTGTGTAATTTTTCAGAATTTGATAATTGGATAATTAAATAAATAAGTTTATTTGATTGATCCGAGAAAAAGTTTTGAAATCGGAAAATTTTGATTTTCCACTATTCCGCTGCGTTACCGATATTCCCCTTTAAAACCCCAACAAAATGGTATCAGAGCAAGTATGATTCTGGACACCCCGATATGATTAGCCCTTTAAATCTAGTGTTTGTTCTTTTCTTTACTTGATACATGCATGCTTTCATTTAATTTGATTAAATTTAAAGTGTATGACGATTTATGGAATATCTCCGCTTAATAAGGTTTTAAAGTAACTGGTATTTGGAATACTTGTTTCTTGGTCCGTCTTGTCAATACGGTTTATAAATATTTTTCCGTGACCACATCCGAGATTGTGCCTCTGCTGTGAGGGTGTAGCCGATAGAGATTTATTTATGCCGGATGTATATTAGATACTAGATAAATTCAAGCGAAAGCGGAATCCTGAGCGTGCCCTAGCTGTCAGGGTTACGCAAGTAACTTGAGTTTATCATTGATGAGTTTAACCTTGGTATGTCTCCTTGTGGGCCTGCCTTAGCAGCGACAACGAGAAACGACCAGGACCGGAACCCATGAGTCACTAGTGAGTGATTGACAATGAGTTGTCTACATGTGAATATACGTAGGCGAGACCGTGCCTCTGCTGTGAGTCAAAATATATTCATGGGGTCCTCTTCTCATTATGGAATTTGATTTAATTATTGAATTCTCGTTTTTCAATTGGGGATTACGATATTACGTAAAATAGTGAGAGGCACTGCTAAGTTTAAAAATTCCTTAACTTAGGCAGTGTGTATTATTATGGAAATAGCCGCTTGTTTGTTTTCCTTAATCTATATTAGATAGAATTAAACTTTGAATTCAATGCACATATATTTTGATATGTTATCTGACTTGACTCTTGGTTGCAGTTATTCTAGAATAGGTTCTAGATACTACTAGACTAGGATATATTAGATTGGTCTTAACCATCAGAAACTATTGTTCCGATTTTCTTCAAAAATCAAGATGGTTAATGACTTATTTTCTAAGTCATGATAGATAATATAGATAGATATCCCTTTTAGGATATAATACTTTAGAGAGAATAGTTTCTTATGCAGTAAGAATTGACTTGAATTAGTTCATGTCTCGAGATTCTTGACTGGTATTAAGAAAGCCCCATTAGGTATTTGTTTATCTAGTAATGACGTTTCTTAGCTTTAATGACCTATAGAGGCAATATGTCTGATATAATTTGCTAATCAATTATTTGCAATTGTTGTGAATAGTTGAATGCAAATAGTAAAGCTAAAGAAAGGAGATGCGTATAGTTGTGTATAGAAAATATCGATTTTCGCAATACTATAACTATAGGTATTGGATACCAGATCTCATGTCTAGTTATTTTGAAATTTAGTTATGATTGTTTTGATATTTGATATCGAACTTGCGACTATTGGATAGTTTACTTGTTCTTTTATACTAATTATTATATATTATAAATATAACTAGTAGTGTCATTAACGTAGAGATAAACATTAAGAAAAAATTATTCGTTAAAATAAATAATTTAGAACGATGTTTTTCATAGTTTAATAACTTAAGCATTTGATGCTTAATTCCGTATGGTAAGGATGGTTTGATACAAGATCACACACACACATCCTTATCCATTTAATGAATATTGTATTCAGGAAGGTGATTAAAATCTCGTTTAAAACCAATGATTTGTCATTGGACCACCAGATTCATTAAACTGACATTAGATGTATGTAGTTTTAGTTTTGTAATGAATTGTAATTGCTTAGGTAGTTTTCCTTACTTTATACCTTAGTTTATGAATTGTCATAACTTAGTTTCGTGTTTCTAAAAGAACACATATTGAACGTCTCGAAATGATCAAGACTTTCAATCTGTTTTGATGAAACGTAGGTTGAACATTTTTGACTTGTTCAAATATATTCAATCTGAAGTTTTGTGAGAACTCTATTATTAAAATTCATTACATGTCTTTGAACTGTTCAAAGATATTTGATACGATCAAACATATGAATTTAAAGCAATTAGTTCTAAAGTTATTCAGTGAATATGATTCTTATTCAATATTATTCTTCATGATCCCATCTTGATGAAATTGAGTAGTGGCAGCAGTGGAATCTTATATGATTTGATTCGTTTGATATGAATGTTACCAAATTAGTTTCAATACTCTTGGGGATATGCTCCAGTAACCTAGTTCATCCTTTTAATAGGTTCCATTAATTTCCACAGTTGCATATATGATATGTATAGTAGAAAATCCAAATCTGAAAAAGTTGAGAATTGAATCTTTCTATTTATATAATAGTTATATAATGGAAATTACTTACACCTCGGAGGTATAAGTAAAAGTTTATCATTTATTGTCTATTTATAGAATATTGTATTCTATTTAATAATATATTTCCTACGATCCTAAGTAATAAAATCGTTTTATTACTTGGTGTGTAACATCAGATGTTATTATTGTAAAAAAAAGGACTTGACTTATTGAAGTCAAATGTGAGAATGATAAACTATAATTGGAACTACGTAATTAATAAGATGAAACAACCCTTATACATCTTTCGTACAAGTCCAATAGGATAACAGAATCATTTACGAGTATTTGATACTTAATGGTTTTGTTGTTTTCTTATTGAAGAAAATTATCTTATAACTTATAATGGAAGCGATATTTGATATCGATTCTGGAAGTTCACCATTGAACCATAGATCTAAGATTGTTCATAGCTTACTGTGATCAAGTTTTGAACTTGATTAAGCTTTTATTATGAATTAGTTCATGATATGTGCTAATTGTTTTCACAACGAAAGCAGTGTGAGCTTATTAAAGGTTTGACCTTTATAGTATGACAGTGAGAAAAGTTATACTCAGCAATCTATTGTAGATTCTGAGGAAACTTGTCTCTAGTCACAATAATTGAACAATTAAAGATATATTGGTTAATGTTGATATTAAACTGTACATTTTAGCTAAAGAATGCAAAGTGGAATTTTTGAATGACTTATTAATATAAGAGATCAGTTGTGATTTCTTTGTTTGAAGAGTTCATTATGGAATGGCCCTAGAGTTTGTGGTCTACTGAGATCGTAGTTTAGTGTGCTAACTTATAGAGCCTATTGTAGACTCGGATAAGTCTTCCGGAAATCCGTATTCTCTATTTTTGATATCAGTCAGATTGTCTGATCTTGTCAAATTATAGAGAATACATATGTGTTTGAAGGGTTAGTGGGAGCGTACAAATTACTTTCTAGTGTTATATATCATAACAACATTATCATTATTATAGTAATAATGAGATGTTTGTAAGGTAAAAGATTTACCTAAGTCTTCTTTACTCCGTGAAAGCAGTGAGAGTAATCTCTGTTATATTTGATATAAAGTTTTATATATGATATAAAACTTGGAGACTTGTGAGATACTCCAATTAGTCGTGCATTAGATATGATCTAATAAAGGACATAACTAGGCTATCTGTATGACAGTTAGTATAACTATTGGACAGTTATTGTGTGTCTTATATAAAGTATTCCTTTCGTAAAGGATGATTCCTTTTTCGAAAGAGATATTGATTAGAATGTCTAATCAATCTTATGTATCATTTGATGATGACATAATAAATACTTGATAAGGTGCGATTGTAGATATCGATTTAATCGTAATTGTTACGAGTTATTTTGATATCCTATAGACCATATGATGGATCTTGAAACACGTTCTTTGTGATCTTTAAGATATTAAGAACAAGTTTCTAATTCATGGAGAATACATTCTGCAACCAATAGGGTCATATTAGTTTTGAGACTAATTATGACGTAGACACTCTATGTCATAAAGAGTCACAAAAGATGCAGTGGGAGTGTCACGAAAGATTCTACTATTTAGTGAAATTAGATACAACTTATGAAGTATTGACTTATGAAGTTGCATAGTGACCTTTGTATTGTTGTTGTGCTTGCGGTTGTCTTCATAGTATTTTGGATTTGATCCCTAAATACTTGGACAACTAAATAGTTGTAGCACAATATTGATGTAGCATCAGAGTCATATTAATGTATAATTTAGATTCTACAAAATATGAATGATGCTGACTATGGGAAACGATGGAGTGTTTGTTTGAAAAACGCAATATGTAATAGCAGACCTACTTTTTGTTGCCTATCTCTTAAGTGCTAGGTGAGCTTTTGAGAGCCATGAGTATACGATACACATTGAGATGTGTATATGATACCGTGGATTGGCACTAGAGCAAGTGGGAGAAATTGTTGGGGTTGGTGCTCAGAGCGCCAATCCGGACCGTATTTATGTCTGATTCATGAATACGAACATCCCATTTTCCATAATATTACTTATTTATGGTTGCACCTCTTGTTTTTATATACGTATTCGATCTGATTACGATTAGATTGAAACTAAATGTTGTTTAGTGATATGTATATATTAGACAAAGACTCAATAATATATAATGCAGTACACAGTTACAAAGCTAGTTTGTAATTGACATTGGGAAGTGTCACTGCTAAATGTATATTATCAAATATAGTTCCTGGTCAAGATTCACTAACACGGGTCGGTTAGTCAAATCTATTGAGACTAGTACATGTCGTATATCGAGACTTGGTCCGATGGTTTATCCCAATGAACCATGAGTCTAGGGAGACTCGTATAAACGTGTAGGTGTTTATAGTGGATAAACATTGAACCACTCACCGAAGATTCTTAATGGATGGTACACCAACGTCAATAAGAATCTTCTCGGGTTGAGTAGCATAGTGGTCATTCGACTTGAGATACCACTGTGGATGTATGAGACATCCTCCACACTTAGATGGCAGTCACGTCACCGATCTATTTAGATCAGACCTCCGCCTGTTCGTTGGGTGTGGACCGATCCTCAGGATATTATGTGTGTATCAAGATAGGATCCGTCAGTTCTGTGTACAGAAAATAGGTAGTCCATATATGATTAGCAGTCTGTTAAATCTGTGGCCACAATATACTTCGGAAGTAAGTTCCGAATGTTATTTAGAGATTGCTAATAGATACGTCGACGGGATAATACCCATAGAGATTTGACGTTTACATCTATATCTCTGGTATTATCCGGATACCTGTGACGAACGGATTATACGTAAGAAATGATCTCGACCTGTATGATTCAGCTAGTTTATCCGTGATCGTCATGATTTGCGGGTGGGTAAATTATGGACACGAAATTGGATTTTGTGACGGATATACCTGAATCTAGAGAGTCTCACTAATGAAATATACTCATAGAGCACTATGGCAACTTTTATGAATAATGGTGATTATTTATAAATCGTTTAAACGTTAAACGAAAAATACATGCGAACGGGTCGAACCTTCATTTCCTAATTAATGTGTATTTGTATTTAATATATGATTATATTAAATACACATTAATAAATTGTCAAATAAAGGTATTTGACATATATCATTAATATATGTATTTTAGATATTTAAAGTAAATATAATACATATATTTAAGATATTTGTATTTAAATTATTATTTAATTATTTAATTGTTAAATGATTAATATAATTAAAATATAAATATCTCACCCAATGATAAAGTTAGGAAATGATTATAAGTGTAAATGTTTGACTTTACATTAAAGGAAAAGGTTGTCAAATTGAATTTGACTTCCTTGGATATTTGTTTTAATTGTTAAAATTGAAAATATCTATTTCCTTTTTATTTTTGTAATTTTCAGCCATGACTTATTAAATATAAGTGTTATATTTTTTAAGTTGCCATTGTTGACTTGTTTGGAATCATTAAAGTGTAATGATAAAAGTAAAACAAGTTGATAAACCTTTAAATGAAACAAAGTAAAAATATCTAGATATTTTTATTTTTTCTCTTCATAATTTCGGCCAAGGGCTTATTTTGGTGAAGTATATATTGTTTCATTTCATTTTTAGGGTTTAACAAGTTCATTTGATACAAAATAAACATAAAAGAAGTTGAGAGAAAATGCTTGGAGGCTAAAGAAGATAGCTTGGAAAAATCTTGTTTTTGTAAGTTTTTATTTAAAGTCTTCAACATAGAAAATGTTTCTAATATGCTTAGCTTCATTTTGTGATGCTTTGATGTTATCTCTACTCTTATAGTTTGTGTTTATATGGTTGTGAACTTTGATGAAAGATTGAAGCATGTAAGTAAGCTTGAAATTGTTTCAAAGCTTTACTTTTGATTTTTAGAAAATCAAGTTTCCATTCTAGAGTTGGTAAGCCACTCCTTGGTGACCTAGAATTGTTCTAGAGTTGTTTCGAAGTGGTGAGGCTAGATTAGTGAAGTATTGAATGGATTAAAGTGTTGGATTTTAAAGATTTGGTAAAATTGGACAATTTGATGAAATTGAAAAATTAGGGTTCATAACCTTTTCCAAATTTGGGGCTTTTCATATATGTGATGTATTATGGTATGAATATGATGCATGTAAAATTTTGGGTTAATTGGATTTGATCTTGGCTTGTTTTTGAACAAAATGACCAAATTGCAAAAAATTGAAAATTGTGGGTGCTCTCCGCAATTTCAAAAAAATTGGGGATTTGTGTGAAATCTGATTTTAATGCATTAGATGTGTTGAAAAAATTTTTAGAAATGATTTAGAATCATCCAAAATTGTATTTGACAACTTTTGGACTAAAATGATCAATTTACAAAGTTTTGGGACAATTCGGTAATTACCAAGAAATTTGATCTCTTGTGTAATTTTTCAGAATTTGATAATTGGATAAATAAATAAATAAATTTATTTGATTGATCCGAGAAAAATTTTTGAAATCGGAAAATTTTGATTTTCCACTATTCCGATGCGTTACCGATATTCCCCCTTAAAACCCCAACACGAGGCCCACATCATCAGCAGCTTCGGGAATGAATCCCAGGGTCGAGGCCCACACTATCAGCAGTTTTTGGAATGAATCCCAGGGTCGAGGCCCACTTCATCAGTAGTTTCGGGAATGAATCCTAGGGTTGAGGCCCACATGATCAGCAGTTTTGGGAATGAATCCCAGGGTTGAGGCCCACTTCATCAGTAGTTTCGGGAATGAATCCTAGGGTTGAGGCCCACATGATCAGCAGTTGCCCACATGATCAACAGTTTCGGGAATGAATCCCAGGGTGGAGGCCTACACATCATCAGCAGTTTGGGATGCGTCCCAGGGTCGAGGCCCACACATCAGCAAGCAGTTTGGGATGCGTCCTAGGGTCGAGGCCCACACATCATCAGCAGTTTGGGATCTGTCTCAGGGTCGAGGCCCACACATCAGTAGCAGTTTGGGATGCGTCCCAGGGTCGAGGCCCTCACATCATCAGCAGTTCGGGATGCGTCCCAGGGTCAAAGCCCACACATCATCAGCAATTTTGGATGCGTCCCAGGGTCGAGGCCTACACATCATCAGCAGTTTGGGATACGTCCCAGGGTCGAGGCCCACACATCATCAGCAGTTTTTGGGATGCATCCCAGTTTGGAGGCCCACACATCATCAGCGGTTTGGGATTCGTCCCATGGTCGAGGCCCACACATCATCAGCAGTTTGGGATGCGTCCTAGGGTCGAGGCACACACATCATCAGCAGCTTTTGGGATGCGTCCCAAGGTCGAGGCCCACACATCATCAGCAGTTTGGGATGCATCCCAGGGTCGAGGCCCACACATCATCAGCAGTTTTTAGGATTCGTCGCAGGGTCGAGGCCCATACATCAGTAGCAGTTTGAGATGCGTCCCAGGGTCGAGGCCCACACATCATCAGCAGTTCGGGATGCGTCCCAGGGTCGAGGCCCACACATCATCAGTAATTTGGGATGCGTCCCAGGGTCGAGGCCCACACATCATCAACAGTTTGGGATACGTCCCAGGGTCGAGGCCCACACATCATCAGCGGTTTTTGGGATGCGTCCCAGGGTCGAGGCCCACACATCATCAGCGGTTTGGGATGCGTCCCAAGGTCGAGGCCCACACATCATCAGCAGTTTGGGATGCGTCATAGGGTCGAGGGCCACACATCACCAGCAGTTTTTGGGATGCGTCCCAAGGTCGAGGCCCACACATCATCAGCAGTTTGGGATGCGTCCCAGGGTCGAGGCCCACACATCATCAGCAGTTTGGGATGCGTCCTAGGGTCGAGGCCCACACATCATCAGCATTTTTTGGGATGCGTCCCAGGGTCGAGGCCCACAACTTATCAGCACAATTCGGGAACAAATCCCACACTCGGTGGTTCGGGAATAAAGCCCAGGGGTCGAAGCACATCGCCACCATATCAGTTTAGTTCGGTAGTGATTCCTAGAGATCGCAACATCTTACAGGGATGAACCTCAGGGGTCGTAGCACCTCACTGTTGGAGATCTCTAAGTCCCGAGGATCGAATATAAAATATAAAATAAACATGTGAATACATCACGGAGTTGCGGAATACTCACATCAAGCGGTTGAGCGACGCCAGAGGTAAAAAAAATCTGTTTTCTGCTCCTTGAAGTCACGGCAGTGACTGGTTTTGCAGTCCACTATTTTCGGTCATTTGGATCATCTTTGTCAAGCTCCAAGCTTCGTCAAATGATTCCAAGCTCATGGGTGGACTTCCCTATCACCTTCGCATGTCTCTCGGAGTGCTAGCTCTCGATGATTTTGCCGCAAAATCATCACACTTGCTTCCATTTGCTCTCGGTTTTCCCAGAAAAAGAAAAAAAAAACAAGAATGCCCAAAATGGGCGTGAGATGAGAGAAGAAATTGTGGCTCCAAAACTTGAGCAAGAGAGAGAAGAATAAAAAAAAAAATGTGTATTAGATTTTCAATTTCCAAAATCAATTAACCATATACCATTTTTTCATTTCAAAAAGTAAAAAGGCAAAAGACAATTAATGCTTCCAACTACCACCATCAATCAATCAATCAAATTGTCACATCACTTAAAGTGACATGATTTGACGTTTGATTTGACTAGCGATTTGACGCTTGATTTGACTTGCGTGCCGCACTCGAATTCGAAATGCGAATGCGCTCGCAAACAATCTCGGGCTCGGGTTTGCTAATTCTAAATTAACGAATTTTCTGTTGCGACGGAATTAAATGATTATGCCTAGCAAAATCACTATTCACGTCGCTAACGAATTAATTCTAAATTAATTCGTTCGCCAGAATTAAAATCTAATTTTAATTCCGCGTCGAAATCCAATTTCGTTTAATATATCGAATATATATTAATTTATCGATTAATTCCAAATTAATCGTTATCTCTCTTTAATTGATATTTTATCCCAGATAAAATATCTCCGCAATTAATCCCAGATTAATTTTCTCTCTCATCTAATTAATTCCAGATTATTAAAAGTGCGAGTCATACGTCATCGGTGAATCTTCGGGAAGCGACCCATGAGATCCCCGGATATGTGTTGGCAGTAAATTCGTTCGTCGGACTATCCGAACACGTAAGTACCTAGTACTACATTTTACCGATTTACAATACAAGGTTGGATTCTAGCAAAGCGCCATGCCTACCTAATTCTCCAGAAATATCCTTACAGGAATATAAGGATCTATATCAGGCGTAGTATACGTAGTATTGCGTATTTCGATCCAGCATCGGATGATCACATGCAAGGCCTGGGGCTGGTACAGTGTCTGCCCCGTACGAAGCATATATCGGATTACGAGTAACTAGTCTCTTTAATATCGGATAATCATGACCAAGTCATATTATCCCGACGGTTGCAACCTTTTTTAGAGAACCAGTTTGTATCCCTACGCGATCATCACTCCATATGACTGGAGTGATACTTCCGTCTTGACATCACACCCAACACACTACGATTCTCGATATACCCAGAAGAGGCGTACACAAAACCGGTTAAAGCCCTGGACGACGACAAAACCAAAGTATATTGATTGTCGCAAGTATTAGCGGTGCAAGTCTCAGGTTAAGACCAAATACACCTACCCTGATTTCGGACTTCCATAGACACATAGTCATACTACCAATGGAATTCCGAGGGGGTCTATCCAGAGCGAAGCTATTTCCGTACCATCGGTAAAACACAACCTCCTATTACACTTGCATGAGTATCATATACCCAAATATATGAGAACTATGTCGTTGTGCCCTCACAACGCGCACAAGTGTAATACTAGTCTTTTACGCATTCATCGATGTCCAATCTCGATAATACTCTGACTAGGGATATTTAATGATTTATCCTTAATGGACTGATACTGTCTCATATCATTCTCACTCTAGGAACAAATCATAAGGACCTCCTATCATTTATACATCTAGGTGATCTAATCACAAATGATAAGAGTGCAATCTCTTTTGTCACATAGTTAATTTGTACAACAACACCATGATCTGTACAAATAGTGACGCTATGGGTCATAATTGTCCAACAATCTCCCACATGGCCTATAGCCAGTCACTCGAGTGTCTTACACCCGAACTATGTACGGTTGGCTCAAACTGCTGAGAAATACTTTCGTCAGCGGATTTGGATGATTATCATCTGATGCGATTTATTCGATCATCACATCGCCACGATGTATGATCCGAATGAATCAGTTGAATAGTCGAAGTATATATCTGGATCGTTGATGAGACCATTAATTTTTTAGCCTGCGCTGCAGCCTAGCTCAGCTGCTAACAAAACTATATCTAATCTAATTAGATTTATTATCGACCCAGAAGGCTTCTATTGCTGCCTCAGCTGCAGCAATAACCCGCATTTGTTGTTTATTCGGTAACAGTATCTTGCTTGGAAGATTTCCAGCTCACTGTTCCGTTATTCAAACTTTATAGTACCGTTTTACGACTTATATTCGTTTTTATCGGTTAGGAAACTTGCTATAGTGATCCCAGTCACTTCAAGTTCTCCATCTCCATAGTATAAGACAGCATCCTTAGATCTCTAAGATACTAAGTATGTTCTTAACATCAATCCAGTGACTATCACTTGGATTGGCCTGATTGTGATCCATATGCTCAAAGCGTATGAGACACCAGGTCGCGTACATTTTTCAATGTACGATTTATCGGAGAGTTTTCTCGAAAGCCAAGCTTTCACCGATTGTTTTATGGAAATATCATTTCCAAGAAATGACATATTATTATTATTTTATAGGACATTATTGTCAGTGCGCTCCCACTAACCCTCTTATATACACAAGAATCATTTTCGTTTTGAATTAAATCATAAACTATTATGATTACATCAAAACGATAATTCCAAGAACCTAATGTTTGCTTCAATCCAAACATGGATCGAATAACCCGCAAACCTTGTTTGCTTGTTATGGTACGACAAAACCGACAGGATGTTGTAAACATCCTCCAAAAGGTTTCCTTTTCAGGAAAGCGATTTTCCGTTAAGCTGATCATATTTCATAAATGAAACATGCAGCATTAGCAAGCATTATCCAAATGGATTTACCGTGGCAACAGGTAAAAGGTTGAATCGTAATCAACACAATGTTGATAACGATACATTTCCGCTAAAAGCCTAGCTTATACGTTGGTTGGTATGTTGCCATCCATGTATGTCTTCCTTGAAGACTTATATAGTACCAATAGGCACAATGCCTTGCGGTACATCAACTAGTTTAAGTTGATATACATGGAATCCATTTCGGATATCATGGACACTTTGCCATAATTGGGAGTCGATACCTTGTATCACTTCCTCATACGTAGTCAGTTGGTATTCCTCAAAAAGATTGACATCTTTTGAGGTGAGATCAGAAACCCATACCCCAGGTTGTTTTCTGACTCTCTCCGACATACGCGGTTCTTGTGTATTCGAAGATTATTGGTATAGTTTCATCCTTGATGAACTATTATGTGTTCCATTAAGGATCGGTGCCTGGAATAGTATTACTCTGATTTTCATCGAGTTTTACTATCCTCCCACTTACCACTGCATATAGGTATTCCTCTTAGGAAAACCGCATGGTGAGTAACAATTAAATTGTTCTCTTGTGAGTTGTATAAGTACTATACTTTGGTATCCCTAGGATAACCTACAATTGGCACTTATCCAATTTGGGTTTTAGTTTGGTATCATCCAAACATATGCCTAGCATTCCCAAATATTCAGGAATGAGAAACCTGATTTATTTCCTGTTCATATCTAATATGATATCTGTCAAACAGATTTTTTTATAGAACCTTATTCTAAATAAGTTCTGCACTGTCTAATGCTTATCCGTTGAAGGAAATGGTAGCTCAGAGCGACTCATGATTAACCTTATCATGTCCAACAAAATTCGGTTTATCCTGTTCGGACACACCGTCAAAATTGACGTGTTCCGAGAGGAGTCCTCATTGAAAGAATACTATACTCTTTCAAGTATATTAAGAAACTTATTGCTTAAGTATTTTCCATTACGGTCTAACCGTGACGGTTTAATACTTTAGCCGATCTGTTTGTCTATTTCGTGTCGAAACTTTAAAAGTTTCCGATTTGTGTTCTAAAGAAACACATAACCATAACGCGATGCCACATCCGTAAAGGTCACGAAATATTCATATCCACTCTAGCCTAGCTAGACATGGGCCCACTTGCTTCACTATGAACTAGGGCTAACAGATCGGTGGCATTTGCACTTTTACCAAGTAAAGTAAATGTGTTATAGGCACTTTGCCCAATAAACTAGATTCGTAGACTTTATTTGAATGGAATCAAATTTGTCCTAGTACCCACTCTTCAAAAGTGTGGATATACGATTCTTGTTTAATTGTGTCCCAGACAACAATGCCACAATTAGTTTTTTCTGATCAAATCAGTTTGAGCTATTTGTTTGTCATGTTATATATTTGAGATTTATTTATATTCAAAATATAAATTCTGTTATTCACATCTAATGTGTTTATCTCAATATCATCTTTATATAATAAAACACTTTAGTGTTCTAGAATATAAAGGTACACCCGCAGCGGGTTAAACACTGATATAGAGATAATGTTTCTAGTCAAACTAGTTATATTATAACAGTTTCCAAATTTAAGTACACACCTGAGGGTAGTTCCTAAACTTAGGTATCTACGTTTAAAACAGCGACTTTCGTCCCGTTTCCAATTCACAGATTAATCTCAACTGAAGTCAGTATTATGCTCATAGCACATTCTGAACATCAATTCATATTTATGTACCACACTAAGTATTTAAAATCTAATTTTAATACTAGTAGTTTACATATTTATGACAAACATATTTGAAGTCAGAGCCTTGCTCGTCTTCAATTCATTCATGTCTGCTTTGTCCAAACGGCAGTCACGCTTCCGCGATCCCGTTTGCCACAATTTAGGCAGACATTTTGGGATATGTCCTTTATCTTCCCAGAAGATTATAATGATTTTGCCTTTGCCCTTTTCACACTCCAGAAGCCTTTGGCCAAGCCTCGGACTTCTAGAATATCGAAGTAAGGTGCGCCTTGCGCTACTTGCCTTATTGCAAACTTTGACTTTGTCTCCTTGAGAATAGTCATTAACTCTCCAAGAGTTATTTATTGCAATTTAGTACTTCTAAAATCTAAGTATAGATTTATGAAGATCCTTCAATTTCATTATCATACTTTAAGGATCTAATCCTTAGTTCTGATTAAGAAATTAAGGAGTCTACTGCGACAAGCTTAATGGATTAAGCACTAAAGTTATCATTACATAAATCTTCCAAAGATTATGCTCTACTATTTGCTTAACTCCGGGCTTAGGCCTAATATGTTATTTTATCAAATAAAGTAACTTATTAGATTTCAGGACTATCCTGAAATATATTCCCAATTTGAAAATTAAACCATTTAAACACATTTTCCCTAGGATTATGTTTTAAATGTCAATCTTTCAATTTATATCTTGATTCTAATAGTCCAACTATTTAATCAACGATTTAGGTACTATTAATTATAATGATTACTATAGTCCAACTATTTAATCAACTATAATTAATTAAATCAAATATATTGATTACTATAATCCAATTATATAACCATCTATAAATGAATTGTTTGAATACAGTCCAACTGTTAATTAAAAACAACGTTTTAAATATTAGTCCAACTAACATTTAATATATTTGCGAATGATATTTGTTTGAGCGCATATGGCAAGTAATTAAACGAATATTGCAAATTCAATTCTTGCCTCCCACTTTTTTTCGGCGAGCCTCTAACCCTCTGTCGAGTACTCGGGAAACCGTGTTTCCTAGTGGGCTAGGATCCCGTTAAATATCACACAATCTTGACTTTGGCCAACAAATTGTATGATAATTAACTAGGTAGATCTCTAAGATCAATTGGATCCAATCCAATTCCTAGATCCAGTAGGGGGACATCCAAGTCCGAAACATATATCTTATATATGCAATACATCCAATGTATTGCCTAACCTTTTTCCTCTGAATCAACTAAGCCTTGGCTTTGGCACAACAAACTTAGTGATCCCAGTTAAGCGCGACCCATTGACCATGGAAAGCTTCGTAATCAATGTCGATGGACAAGAAGTGGTCTTGACTTTGGCCAACAAACCACAACTTGGACAAAACAACGATGGAACAAAGCTCTCGTGATTCAAACACATCCTCGACGGACAAAGGCCTTGACTTTGGCCAACAAGCCAATGCCAGTCTTAGATCCTGAGTAAGAATCACTTAATGGAAGGAAAAACGCTTAATATTTTGCGAGGGTTTTTCGAGTGCAAATTGGCAACCAATTTATTATGTTTGTTAAGGTCTCATCATCATACACCCTTAAACATGCATTCTAAACACATAATAAAGCGCATATAATAAAATAATAATGATATGCGGATGGATACTTTACACATTGATCCTAGATCAAATCTCTCCATTTCTCTCTCCCGCTAGCACAAGAATTTACTTCTACCCGTTACACTACACTTCTAAAGAAACCTCATTTACATTGAGGGGAATAGGTGAGAAGAGAATACAAATAATAAGGAGGTAATAAGGCTGGACACGCAGGTCTAATTTAATAAATCAAATTTATTACAACAATTTCTAAAATTGTCCCACCCATCTAATATCCATCCGATATACATTATTCATGCATCGCAACCATGTATTCACACAAGCATGTTATCAATCAATCTAATCAAATTAATTAATCTGATAATTAGTGACCATCCAATGTTCAAACAACGATTTGATTTTGCTCGAGTCAAACTCGTTTTGCGAATAAGTACTCAAAGTACTAATTCTCGAATTAAATTAAACTACAAAATTAAATTAAATTCAATTTGTATTTAATACTAATTTGCTATTTAATTCCAAATTAAATACTACACTTTATTTAAATAACCTTTACGACTTAAATTCCAAATTTAATCGTTACGGGTCTCAAAGCCCGATTAACGTCCAACGTCAATTTAATTAAAGTCCAATGGGCTTTTAATTAATTTCTTTAAGGCGTGGACTTTTGGTCAACTCGGTCAAACCCAATAACCAAAGCCAATCAAGGAGTTAACCCCATAAGCCTAGAAATCAATTTAGGCCCATTAGGCCCAATTAAACTTTAAAGGTCCATTAGTCGCATTTGGGCTTTATGGAAGCGGTTTTGGGCCCAATTGGATCCAACCAATTTTGCCTAAACCAACTTAGTACAACCAAGCCCAATAAGCCCAATTACAACTTTACAAGCCAATTTCCAAAATTAGGCCCAATATAATTAAATTACAAATTCCAAATTCCCAATTTAATTACCTAAAGTGTATTATACAATTAATTACCCAATTAACATTTCTAAAACATCAATTAGCCTAATTAATCATGCTTATCATCAACAAAACATGTCCAACACAATTTATCAAAAAAATCAAACCCAATATCATGCTCAGGACTCTCGGCAATGGAGGGATTTTTTAAATCAATTCCGAATTCAATCCAATCAAATTCTAAATCAAATTTCCCGAATGATTTTAAGTCATCCAATGAATCAAAATAAAAAAATCCCAAGATCACATTTAGGCACCATTCGACCATGCCAAAATTTTGGGGAAAAAATGTTCCAACACAATTTCATCAAATTGATCAAATCAATCCTCAATTAACATGTATTAAGCATACTCAAACATCCAATTTATTCAAATCATGCTCAAATACATTTTACCCAAATTTTAAGCCCTAAATCATATTTCATGCTTTTACTCGCTCTGATACCATTGTTGGATATCTAAGTCCCGAGGATCGAAATAAAACATAAAATAAACATGCGAATACATCACGGAGTTACGGAATACTCACATCGAGCGGTTGAGCGACGCTAGAGGCAATAAAAAATCTGTTTTCTGCTCCTTGAAGTCACGGCAGTGACTGGTTTTGCAGTCTACTATTTTCGGTCATTTGGATTATCTTCGTCAAGCTCCAAGCTTCGTCAAATGATTCCAAGCTCATGGGTGGACTTCCCTATCACCTTCGCATGTCTCTCGGAGTGCTAGCTCTCGATGATTTTGCCGCAAAATCATCACACTTGCTTCCATTTGCTCTCGGTTTTCCCAGAAAAAGAAGAACAAGAACTGCCCAAAATGGGCGTGAGATGAGAGAAGAAATTATGGCTCCAAAACGTGAGCAAAGAGAGAGAATGAAAAGAAAAAATGTGTATTAGATTTTCAATTTCCAAAATCAATTAACCATATACCATTTTTTTC
This sequence comes from Zanthoxylum bungeanum, assembly GCA_019454045.1. Taxonomy (NCBI): domain Eukaryota; kingdom Viridiplantae; phylum Streptophyta; class Magnoliopsida; order Sapindales; family Rutaceae; genus Zanthoxylum; species Zanthoxylum bungeanum. The sequence continues at coordinate 55,613 of SKCR01034434.1, forward strand.
ATTTCAAAAAGTCAAAAGGCAAAGACAATTAATGCCTTCCAACTACCACCAATCAATCAATCAATCAAATTGTCACATCATTAAATGATTATGCCTAGCAAAATCACTATTCACGTCGCTAACGAATTAATTCTAAATTAATTCGTTCGCCCGAATTAAAATCTAATTTTAATCCCGCGTCGAAATCCAATTTCGTTTAATATATCGAATATATAGTAATTTATCGATTAATTCCAAATTAATCGTTATCTCTATTTAATTGATATTTTATCCCAGATAAAATATCTCCGTAATTAATCCCATATTAATTTTCTCTCTCATCTAATTAATCCCAGATTAATTAAAAGTGTGAGTCATACGTCATCAGTGAATGTTCGGGAAGTGACCCATGAGATCCCCGGATATGTTGGCAGTAAATTCGGTCGTCGGACTATCCGAACACGTAAGTACCTAGTACTACATTTTACCGATTTACAAGACAAGGTTGGCTTCTAGCAAAGCGTCATGCCTACCAAATTCTCCAGAAATATCCTTACAGGAATATAAGGATCTATATCAGGCATATTATACGTAGTATTGCGTATTTCGATCCAGCATCGGATGATCACATGCAAGGCCTGAGGCTGGTACAATGTCTGCCCCGTACGAAGCATATATCGGATTACGAGCAACTAGTCTCTTTAATATCGGATAATCATGACCAAGTCATATTATCCCGACGGTTGCAACCTTTTTAGAGAACCAATTTTGTATCCCTGCGCGATCATCAACTCCATATGACTGGAGTGACACTTCCGTCTCGACATCACACCCAACACACTACGATTCTCGATACAACACCAGAAGAGGCATACACAGAAACCGGTTAAAGCCCTGGACGACCAAAACCAAAGTATATTGATTGTCGCAAGTATTAGCGTGCAAGTCTCAGGTTAAGACCAAATACACCTACCCTGATTTCGGACTTCCATAGACACATAGTCATATACTACCAATAGAATTTCGATGGGGTCTATCCAGAGCGAAGCTGTTTCCCGTACCATCGGTAAAACACAACCTCCTATTACACTTGCATGAGTATCCTATACCCAAATATATGAGAACTATGCCATTGTGCCCTCACAACGCGCACAAGTGTAATACTAGTCTTTTACGCATTCATCGATGTCCAATCTCGATAATACTCTGACTAATGATATTTAATGATTTATCCTTAGTGGACTGATACTGTCTCATATCATTCTCAATCCAGGAACAAATCATAAAGACCCCATATCATTTATACATCTAGGTGATCTAATCACAAATGATAAAAGATTGCAATCTCTTTTGTCACATAGTTAATTTGTACAACAACACCATGATCTGTACAAATAGTGACGCTATGGGTCATAATTGTCCAACATTCACCACCAAATCAAATCAGTTCGAAACAACAGGCAAGTCAAGCAGCAGCTGGCAAGCCAGGTAAGTGAGAATGCACTGCATAACTTTGATAGGATTGTCATTGTCACACACTGCACAAGTCCCATCAAAGTGGGGGCGACTGTAGGCACTGTATTTTTGTACATAAGTCCTGATGATGAGTCTCGTACGGAGGCACTACCCTTTAAGTTGCGGAAGTCGAGGGAAACGGACGTCATAATGGAAAATTCAGAAATTGATACCTTATTGGACTTAATTTGTTTGCTTAGCTTTGGGTTTGCTCGTTGGATCTCTGTTTTAAAATTCATCCTTGGCCCAAAACCCCTTCAAGCTACACTAAGCCACACACCTAAGCCCACACACCACCACCACCACACGCCCAAGCTCGCCAACTAGCCATCCTACAAGCCCATAAGCCTCTAAGCCCATTAAATCACATCCAAAAATATTCAAACACATTAAACACATGTTAAAATCCCATAAATCACCTTCCTAATTAAATTAAATCACATGCCTAAACTAAATAAAATCAAATCAAATCCCATAAATCCTTTTCCTAAACTAAAACAACCCCCTCCCTAAATTAGAGAGATCATTTCCTTGTAGCACACTAATTAGGAGATATCCTCCATAATGCATGATACTTTCCCTCCCCGTACAAGGATAACCTCAACTCTCTCATATAAAAAGGAGCATAAACCAACCATTCACTCCCCTAGCTCATTCACATCCAACACAAGGAGAATACCCCTCTATTGCCGCCCCCACTACAACACCAAATCAGTCATTCATTGTCGCACCATCAGTCCTCCATTGCCGCACCAAATAGCCTCCTACTTCACGCCCATACAGCCCTTTAAACAGCCCCTTACTTCACGCCACACAGCCCTTCAATAAACCCACTCCAACAACCGCACAAAACAGCCTCATCCAGCAGCCTCATACTCACGCACAAAAAAAACCCATCCAGCAGCCCCCTACTTCACGCCAAAGCCTTCGCCTTCACTCATGCCAAAACCAACCCCTAAGCACACCCTCAATCACCGAAAACAGTCCACCCCTAAAACCTCCATTTACCGTGAAACACAGCCAAGAAACCAGCCCTATATTACCGCAAAAATTGCCCAGCAAACTGCCCATAAATCACTGCATAAACTGCCCAGAAAACTACCTTCTTTCACCGCAAAATATAGCCCAGAAAACTGCCTTGAACTGCAGTATAAACTGCACCCCGAAACCTCTTTAATTACCGCACAAATAGTCCCCAAACTGCATCTAAAACCGCAAACAACAACAAAAAATAACGACCTGAAAATAGCAGCAAAAACAGAGGAAATAGAAGCCCAAAACAGCGAAGCGACGAAGGAAAACAGAAAACCAGTGAACGGAGGAGTTGCGGATCATTACCCTTCCGACGGTCGTGTAACGCACTTCCTAGAGGCGAATTAAAAGGTAAGACCTGAGGGCACCCTTTTATTTATTCCCGTTCATTTTTTAATTATTTATTAGTAATTCTTCGCATGTGTATAGTTGATTTATGTATGTTGTGGCCATGGGATGAATGATTTTGTGCTATCTCTCGTGGTATATCGGACGGAAACCCAGACGTAAATTTCGTAGCCGAATCCAAATGGACGGTAGTGCGGTATGAACTTGGGATACAATTCCACGTACCGCTTGAGAAACGCACATATTTCGTTTCATCTAATCTTGTGTTTATTCGTTATTTATTAGAAATATTATGTTATTTTTATGCATGATTTAGTTGTTTAGTATGTTATTTTTATGCATGATTTAGTTGTTTCTTTCGCACTAGGAGCTTAATTATATCTCTTCAATATTTATATTTAGACAATAGATTATTTATTTATGTTTCCGTATTCATCAATTTAATGTGTCCATGAGATTGTGTGCTTGCCTTTATTTTGACTTACTTTTATGCATGCAAACTTAGATATAGGTTGTATGCGAACTTAAATGTAGGTTATCTTGCGTATGTATGTTTCGTAGACTTGGTTAGATTATTTCACAAATCCATTCATTACAAGTGGTATAAGTAAGGGACCATTCCAAACTCAACGGTTTGAGGTCTTCTCTTGCGAGGGGTGTGCGGGCCTTAATCATTTCCCAGTTCACACTGGGTGGCGACTCCATTTTATTTCTCCGGTTTAGTCCCCCGCGGGCTACTCCGTACTCCCGACCGGGCCGCGAGCCTGGAATAGCGTCGTCGATTTCTGTGTCCTCACACTGTCCTTTATGGCGTTTCAAGCAATTAGGGGTTTGTGAGGCTTTGCTCTTCACAGGTTTCTAATCTTCAAACCTCATTGTGCTTTCTTGGGCGCTCATAACAATCTTTTGTGGGTTTCACGGGCCTTGTTCCCGCGGGGTTCACAGGAGTTGCATGGATAACAATCTCTTATGGGTTTGCTTGGCTTTGCTCCATGCAGGTTTTCATCAGATCACATATATCAGAAATGATTTCTGATTAGTTGTAAAGAATCGTGGACATATCGACATGAGATGTGCGCCTCAAAAACTTAACGGTGTATTCTATATTTCCTAAGCACAACTCGGATAGCCTACGACAAAGGGATTGTTAAACGTATGTGATGATCTCGGCTTGTATAGTTCAAAAATTTCATTCGTGTTCTTCACAAATCCGTAGGTGGCTGAATTGTGTACATATTAGCTAGACTTATATGACGAACGTGTCTGGACTTAGAGAGTCTCACAATATGGAGTGTACTCATTGAGCACTTGGGTAGCCGATAATTGTTTGATAATAAATATTATTCGATTTTTGATTATCAACTAAGATAATTAAGTATTATTGGATAACAATTATTATTTACTTTGACCTAATTAGATTAATCCAAAATTACACAAGGGCTTTGTCGTAATTCCATAAATATCTCTACCATTTGATGATATTTTGGTAATTATAAATATGCCATTATATGTGTATTTGGCTTGATTTAACTGGATTAAATCAAAGTGATAAACATGTAATTAATCCATTAATTAAACTTTGTCTTGATTTAATTGGATTAAATCAAAGTGGTAGACAAATGTGATTAGTCACACGTAATTATACATATTTGGATAAATTAGATTAAGCCCACATAAAAGTTGATTAAAATTTTTATTCATTAAAAATTGCCTAAGTTTTGCTATAAATAGCAAGCTTGAGCAAAAGTTTTAATCAAGCTTAAGAAAGATAAAAACAAGCAAGAGTTAGAGAAATTAGCTTAAGTTAGAGAAGTGTTTAGAGAAGCTTTGGAAGATCTTTACAACATTTCAACAAGGAAAAATCAAGATTGGATCTTGTAGTGAAGCTTGCTAGCATTGAAATCAAGATTGGATCTTGGAGTCAAGCTTGCTAAACTTTGAAAGTTCTCCAACCATTTCAACAAGGAGAAGTAGATTGGATCTTTGAATCAACCTTGCTAGGTAATTTTGATCTTCTCCAAAACTACTTTTCATTAGTGAGTTTTCATTAGTGAGACATATATTGATGAATTATACATTAAATACATAATAATATAGCTTGATGTTAAAATTAGGCTAATTAATTGTGTTAAGATGCTTTGTAAGTATAAACACAATATGCTTGTAATGAGTTATATGTTTATGTTAGACATATACATAAAATTAGAGTTTGCAACTCTAGATAATAGTTTGGAGTTAAGGGTACCATTTTAAATTCACTTGACTACGTTTGTGTGACCTATAATTGTTCATGAGTCATTTCATTGTGGGATTTTATTTTGATTTGTAATTTGATTTTAATAAATATGTATATATATTTAGAATATATATATATGTGTTTGTTGTATAACATGTGTTGTGGTTGGTTTTGAAATTAAAATTATTTTGAGTGATTTTAAAAATATTTAAGAAATATTAAAAAACTAAATTGAAAAACAGTTTTGATGTTGCTGCGCTATGACGCAGCGCATGCTGGCTGCATAGGCTGCTTGCGAGGCTTAGGCGACAAGTGTTTTTCGATTTTGTTATGTTTTGATTTTTCCGGACCCCGATTTTTCCCCAAAAACTTGTAATGGAATATGATATTTTATTAAAATATTTTAAAAATACACCCATATTAGATATCCACTGATTAGACTCACTTCCGCTATAGGAGCACCGATCCGACCTTAAAAATTCTACATCTGCTCCAACAATCACATCTCCTAATCTTAATTAGAATAACATGTCTACCTTTTGACATTTTAAATTAACTATTTATTATTGTAACTCCTAATAATCAAAAGAACAATAATAAATAGATAAAATAAACAGATCGTAACATTTATTACCCCTTAAAAATTTCTGATGAGAATCATTGGTGAGCTTTGTTCACTCTTTTAAACACAAGAAAGCTAACGAATTTGAGAAATTGATTCTCGATTTTTTTTATTAATCAAAACGCAAAAATTCCTAAAATAATAAAATATAATGTTGTTTTAAATAGTAAACGGACTAATTCTAATGCCACCATAATTTCTAATGTAAAGAATTCTAAATTAACTCTAATTTTTCCCTAATTAAAAAACGTCAATTAAGACACACTCTCGAGCCCACATGGCCAATGAGCCCAATAATAAATAATCTTTTTGGGCTTAACTAGGATAACATGCATATCTCATGTTATTTTGAATTAATTTACTATCCTAACTCCTAATAAAAAAAGAAAAATAATAAATAACTAAATAAACAGATCATAGCCACTGGGCTCTTGGCCCAGTGGTGGACTGTGCTCTCCCCAATGGGAGAGCACAAGTTCGACTCCCAGTGAGTCCAAATAATTTCTCTCAATTTGAGAGTGGTAAGAATTCTCCCCATATTTGAGTGGGAGTTGATGTTTCGTCGTCTCTAGTAACGTAGAATTCTGGATGTACTACTTCAATGTTTGTATTCAATATTCCAGTAGATTTCAGATTATATATCTATAGATTGTATTGTAATCAAAAAAAAAAAAAAAACAGATCATAACATGGTAAAACAAAGCCAGAGAATATTAAAAAATATAATAGGATCACTCAAACTTGAATTTGAAAAGTTTATTTTATTTTAACATAGGAGAATTAGATGTTATTCCTCCCGAAATCATATCTTGAAGGTGTGAAAAGCCAGCGACTTACCCTGATATGTGTTGGGAACTTATGAGGGCACGGGACACAGATCCCGGATATTAGTCGAGGTACGCGTAAGCTGGCCCGAACACCTCGATTATCAAAAAAAAAAAAAAAAAAAGAGTAATACTACTCTTTCTGACGCAAACGTTTGACATTATTCTCCAATAGACACAAATTTTATATCATATCACAACCTTTTATTTATTTGGAAACGATATTGACACGTGTATCACACATAGTAATATTTTCGATCTTGAAAGAAATGAAATTCTTGGCTCATTAGAGGTTGAGCCTAATAATGTCAATGAAGTATGGAACAAATTGTCTCACTGAGTTTGCTTAATTAATTAATTATTGTAAAAAACAAGGAGATGAATTATCTTTTCTTATTCATTAATTCATATCCGATTGATGCAAATTTTAAAAATCTCAATCCTTATTCGTATATTTTTTTTTATTAATATGGATCCAGATTCTTATATTAATAATTGGAGACATTAATCATAAGTTAAAATGATCGATGAAGACCAATTTCTATTTATTTTATCCTTCATATTTTAAAACCAATTAGAGACACTTTTTACAATGTCTTCATTTGAAATTTATCAAAATATTTTAAAATATTCTATTTTTCATCCAAAATTTAAAGAGTGTTCACTTTTTCTATTATGTGTTATCAAATGACTAAAATACCATTATGATTAATAAAATTCTAACACCGTAATATCTATGTGGAAAAATGAATATTTTTTAAATTTTGATTGGAAATGTGAACATTTCAAAAGTCTTTAAGTTTATATTCTTGTCATCTTTGGATAGAAATTTGATAATTTCCCTTCAAATATTAATTGATATCATAATTATGAATGACATGAGAATGAGCTCTGATTTGTTACATTTGGTTGAACAAGTTAGATATTGATATTACCATCTTCATATTAATAATAATAAAATTTATGTATAATCCCTAATATTAATAGTCAGCTTCTCAAAGAAAAGCCCAGGCCCAATGTAACAAAATGACGATAATACCCCCAAATTCACAAGAAGAACCCGCAATGTCTCGCTATCCCCTCTCACCCCTCTCATCATAAACCCTAATTTCTTTCTTCTTCCTCACACAGTCACACTCTCACTCACAAAACAAATGACTCAAACCCTAAGACGAGCCATGGCGGCTCACTCCTTCTTCATCTCAAAGCGTCTCCTCTCCACAACAACAACAATCACTTCCACATCTCCCCTCCCCTCTATCCTCTTTAGCCGCCGCTCCGTCGCCCCTCTCTCCCACGCCGTCCAATCCCTCTCTTCCCTCACCACCACTCGCTTCTCTCAGATAAGATGCAGTGTCGATGGCGCCGGAAACTTCGCCTACTCCACGATCAAATCCGGTTTCAAGTCCAGCGAACGGCCGTCCTCCAAAATGGGGCCGTTGTTCCCCGGGACTGATTTTGAGCACTGGCTTATTGTCATGGATAAGCCCAGTGGCGAGAACGTGACTAAACAGCAGATGATTGATTGTTATATCAAAACCCTAGCTCAAGTTCTTGGCAGGTGATATTATTTATTATTTGAATTGCTTAGTGTTTGTAATTTGATGGGTTGTTTTTAATTTTTATGATGATGATGATGATGATGATGTGTGGTAATTTTGTGTATTAGTGAGGAGGAGGCAAAGAAGAAAATTTACAATGTTTCATTTGATAGGTATTTTGGATTTGGTTGTGAGATTGATGAGGCGACCTCTAATAAGCTAGAAGGTATATTTGAATTTCTGTAATTCATTGTTATATTTGGTTTAAATTGTGATTGTGATTGATTAATGGTTTGTTTTTCTTTTCTTTTCTTTTCTTGTTGTCAGGCTTGCCAGGTGTTTTGTTTGTGGTTCCGGATTCATACGTTGATGCTGAAAACAAAGACTATGGGGGTAAGCCATCTTAGGGTTAAGCATTTGTTTTTGCAACTTACTATGACGTCGACAATCCGTGTATAATTGTATTCTCTATTTGGTATATATTGAATCCTTCCCAAAGCCCACGGTACGGGAAGCCTCGTGCATTGGGCCATACTTTTTATTTGTGTGATAGTGTCTTTTTTCACAATGTGCTAATGCCTTATTTGTGTGATAGTGTCTTTATTTGGTATATATTGAATCCTTCCTGGAGCCCACAGTACGGAAGTCTCGTCCATTGGGCTATACTTTTTATTTGTGTGATAGTGTCTTTCTTCACAATAAGCTGATGCCTTTAGGGAAATATATGTCAAATTATGAGAGTTTATCCAAATTCCACCCTAAGAATATTGGTTAAAGACTTGAGGGGTGTATTCAATTGAGATTTTAAAATATTTTTTTTGGGTTATATAAGTCTTGTGGTATTCAATTAAGATTTTTAAATAATCTAAAAAGTCTTGTGTTATTCCATTAAGATTATTAGGATTTTTTAAAGAGTGTATCCAAATCCAGTGGTATTCAATCAGGACTTTAAACAAGTAATAGAAAGTCTTATGGTATTGAAAACATAATTATTTTGAATGATTTTTTTATATGTGATTGTGTGAGACTTTTTAGTGAGAATTATAAATATCAAACTCTATAAAAAATCTTACCCTAACCCATGAGACTTTTTACATATGATTTTTTTGACTGTTAGAAAACAGAAGATGAACATACATGTTAGCTCTTCGTGAACAAGTTACTTGTTTGTTAGTTGGTAATTTCTTCTTTTTTCTTTCAAACAAAACAATATGACTTTCTTTTAAATGCAAGTGGTAATGTTCTTCCTCCAACCATTTTTCTTAATGAATTTCATTTTCGAGGAGGAAAATTCTATCACATTTAAAGATAATTTCCTAGATTTTCTTTGAGGCTAGCAGAACTTATTCAATCGGATAGATGATAATGTACAAGGAGAATTTAGCACAACAAGGATTCTTTTTCCTCGTTTTCTCGCTAATTTTTTACTTGTATTTTTTTTTTAAAAAAAACCCAAATTTAAGGAAAAATATTTATTAATTATTAAGATCATTGATGCCAATGTGTTATTTTTTATTCCTAGGTCAGAGACATGACATTCTGTCACAAAAACTCAGAAAATAATCTGAGATAATTAAGCATTTTCGTCAGTAAAATTATCTACACTGTTAGTAAAAATATTGATAGATTGCTTAAGTCCAGGAAATATTACCGCCAACATAGCTTGTAAAGAAAATATAGTTGTAATGGTTGAGGCATCCCCACCTAACCATGATAAAAATTATAGCATTGTTAATTCAGTGGAGGGATGACTCGGACGAGAATGACCCAAGAAAAGAATGTCTTATTGAACTAGATAGACATTACTCATAATCTGATTAAAAGTTTGTTGGTTAGCATTATAAAAGTAAAAAAAAAAAATTATATGTGGTCCTTTTAAATTCTTATGATATAAATCTTTTAAAATCCAATAAGTAAAAAATCCTAATTAAAAAAACTGTAACAAAATCTTATAAGTCATTACATTCATAGTCTTTTAAAATCCACCGGATTTATTTATTCATATATAATCTTTTAAAATCTCAATTGAATACACCCTCCTTAAAGTCCATCTTGGCAATGCTAAAGAGTCTTGCCGGACAATGATTAGCTTTTAATGATAATGGACTTAAATTAAACATCTCTCTTAGCAATGCGCTGTATTTTTTGTGTAGCTGTGGTTTAGTGAAGAAGGAACATTATGTTATTATGTTTGTTATTTACTCTAGTAAGCAGAGATAAAATGAACAGCATTTTAGTATATTATATTGTTGATTGAATTAAAGTAGTAATTACCAAATGATGCTTTGCATGCTTTGGAAGGAAAGGCTATTTCCAGAGTTGCATTTGTACTATTCTTTGTCAATTTGTAGTTCATCTTGGCAAAGCTAATAGCCTCCAATAGGCAATGCAAAGCTTTGTGTTAGTTCCATAATTGTTGGCAATGTCCGTAACAAAATAAGTGCAATTGAGTTGTAACGAGTCTTGAAAATCTCGGAGCAGTTGGACTGGTATTTGGCAGAGTATGCATGATGATTTCAGATATGTGTTAGTGCTGTGTTCGTGTTATGTTTGAACCAGTGGCGTTCTTGTCACGTTCGTGTTTGTGTTTGAACGAAACATGGCAAAAGGTTCCCTTGCGTAGTGATTTCATCTTTCCGTTCGAACGGAGCCTTCCAGTGTGTTTGCGTTCGAGATTATGTTCGAACATAATTTCCTAAGTCTTTAGAGTTCTCAAGGAGGAAGAATGGTAGTCGGAGTTCCAGCGTTGTGTGCTTGCAGAGTGGATCCCCTTAGAGATCTCAGAGGTTCTGAATAAGGTCGTTTGGTGCAGACTCGATGAGTTCTTCGGGTTATTACACCAAAGGTATTAAAGTCGGCGGAGTTGCTGCAATAGGTCTTTTACCATCACTGCATGTTTTTTTGGATTTTGGCTGGTAGCCTAGATATCCGGAGTTGTTTTTTACTCGCATGAGTTTTTTACTTCATTAACAAAATTGTTGTGTTGATTTTGTTTACATCATTCTTTTATTTGTGTTGATTCATAATTGTTAGACTTAAGGGTGCTTGATAGTAATCCATAGAAACAATAATTAGGACTTATCTTAATTTATTGTGTAATATTCCACATAGGGTCATAACCTAGGACGAAAATCGAATTTTCAATTGGAATTAGAGGCTGACCGCGATCCTTGACTCGTTTAACTCTCGAGAGAAGTCAACCCTTAAATTGTCCCATATTCTCTGATAGGACAGAGTACTTGCATTGGAAAGTTCACATGAGAGCGTTTTTTAAGTCCTTAGATGTAGGTAATTTCAATTGATATCAGAGCAGAGTATTCTCAACAAAGATCTAACCGTCCGAGAAAAGATCATGGCCTCTATAAGCTACTCAACAAATTTTGTCGAGGGTTTTTCAACCACTAGATCTCCCTTCTACACCGGAACCGATTATAGCTATTGGAAGATGAGGATGTTGAATTACTTTCGTGTTATTGATGTGCAATCCTACAAAGTGATCACACAAGGTACAAGAATGTTAATGAAGAAAGATAGCAATGGTGTGGAGATTCCCAAGCCAC